>MU968381.1:9591250-9897077 GCA_034641835.2 Pinus albicaulis
TTTAGAAAACATTAAAATTCTCTTTTCTAGATCAGTTTGTTAGATTCTCAGTGTATACCCAGACTTGTATTTTTTGTCAGAAAACTTTGATTGAGAGTTTATTTCAGAATTTTTAAGTTTTGAATGATTTTCTGAAAGATATACATGTTATAGTGATTTTTACGTAGTCTTTATCCCACTCAAAGATTAGAAGCCTTGGTATACCTTTAGATCACCGGATTTTGCTTGCTTTCTTGCTGAGTTTGACTTCATAGAAAAAATTGTTTTATGAGATTTAGATCCCATTTTCTCATTTGAAAATATTTAAAAAAATTTTGTTGATAAGTTTGGAATTTCACGTAAAAAACCAAAATTGGATGTTATTTGAGTTCTTGCTGATCTAAGCAAAGAATTTCTTAGTTAGATAACAAGCTAAGCAAAACATCCTCAAAATATTTAAAGTTTTAATTTAGATTTAGTCTTTAGAATTTTTAGATCTCAAAATTAGTTTTTTTAGTTATTGAGTGATTATTTCTAGAAAATTGTAGTTTTCTTTTGGAGAAAATTTTGTTTGAAGTTTCGATCTTGAATGATAAAGGGATTTCTTATTGAGCAATTGATCATTTTGAGTTCTCATGAAATTAGATTTCTTTTCATTTATTCTTGTTTGAAGGAAAGAAGTGTTTTAAAAGATTACATTTTCTCAACTCTTTCTTTTAGATAGAATTCATTGAAAGGAAAGGAATTGTTTCTCATATAAGATGAATTTTTAGTGTGTTTTGAGTCGGGTCACTACATATCATCAGTTTCACTTTCGCACCTATTGTCCTAAGAAACAGCCTATTAAAATCAACATTTAAATTAAAATCAATCTAGTAATTTTTATGTTTCTAGGGCTCTTTTCACCAATATAGCTTAGGCTAGTGTCTTGGAGTAGGGAGTAATTAACTCTCCAAGACAATTAAAACAAACAAGTAGTTAATCTTGCGATAGGAAAAATCCAATAGTCACTTGTATGCTCTGGGAAGCTCCTCTCAAAGGAGTCAAGGACGAGGTCATATCCGAACCAGTGGGATAATCAATTCTATCTCATTGGGAATGATAGAAGATATGCGCGTATTAACAACGGTAAACCTCGGATAGATCATTGTCAAGGAGCCTAGGGTCACTTGTCGGTATACCTTGGATTATGTGAAGGATCCTTCAAGGGGATTGAGCTTTGTTACTCTGCCCTTGTGCGTATGTCAGATCGTAGACTGTTCCCCCAGGTATATTAGTTCCTGTTGGTAACCTTAGTGGCCATAGTCTTTATGATTCTTTCCTAAGGTGACGGTGGAGGAAAGATCCCACTGTACCTGGAGCAGACATCGACTAGACTCACTTGGACTCTCTGGAGGGTTATCTTCACTCGAGATGGTTTAAGTGGAGAAACTTGCACCAGTCTGTTTCATTAAGCAGGTTGTCGGAGTAACTGTTCCAACCGCCCTTTCTACATTAAAATACTACAATGTTGGATTTCATCACCAACTAGTGTTTTTAGTGTGGGAAGTCATTGTTTGTGTGTGGTTTGATCTCCTAGATTTTTAGCCATGTGATTCATTTGTTTGTTTCCCTAGCGACTTTAGGATTTTTCATTGAAATTTTCTTTGATTGCATGTGATTAATAATTTTCAATTGTGGCTAAATTACCAACACAATCGCGTAGACTCCAGGGGAAACCCCCTGAGTATACACCAAGCCAACTTGAAGGACTGCGAGCATTGGTACCATCTAGTGTCAGTAGAATTAGATCAACAGAACCAAGAGAATCATCCATAGTTATTCATCCTGATTATCAATTACAAAAAGTAGAATATATTCAAGAGCCAATTTCAATTTTTGAAGTTACTGGTAGTATCTCTCCAACCAGTGAATTAGCTAAAGAACCTGAAATTTTTGAGCCCGAAACTAAACCTACTGTGTTGGAACCATCTTCAGGATTTGTTACTCTGACTTCTAATGATCCTAATTCACCTAGGGTAAGGCATCGCATTACTAAAAAGCTTCCTTCTGATCTCATATGTATTGAAGAACTTGTTGGTCTAGACGAAGACGTAGTTCTTCCCGAAAACCAAGAAACTTTGAATCTTAGGGAACGTGAATCAATATTCTACAATCCTTTTAGAATTGATGGTTGGTATTTATCATTGACATATTTTTTACAAAACGCAGGTCTTACTTAATCACCACCCCAAATTCCTTTTCACCCTACACCGAGAGGTTATCATCATTCATCAGCTATTTCGGGTGAGTCATCTATGTTTTCTCAATCTCCAGAAACATTTTTATACAGTGGTCCATCTATTCCTTCGGGATACCAGTCGCTCTCTGGTACTTTCCCAAGAGCAGCTCCTCAACCAACTGAACAAGTGCTATCATCTGGTACAAATGAAACTAAAACTGAAACGTTGAACGCAGAACAGATTTTTATGATGTCCTGCAATATTCCAAATCCTCAACCTCAAGGAAGTCAGTTACCTCCTGGGGGGCAACCTCAAGGTAGTCAGTTACTTCCTGGAGGGCAACCTCAAGGTAATTTTTTACCAGGACAAACTGTAGGACAATATTATCTACCTGGAGAACAACCTCAAGGACAGTACATACCTCAAGGTCAATATCAATTTCAAGGACAATGCATTCCTCAGGGTCAACCCCAGAGTCAATTTATTCCTCAGGGTCCACCCCAAAGTCAGTTTATTCCTCAGGGTCAACCCCAGGGTCAGTTTATTCCTCGGGGTCAATACCAACCCCAGATTCAGTACACGCCTCAAGGTTATCAACCTCAAGGTCAGTACCCAGCTCAAGGATTTCAACCTCCTTCAGGACAACCATTGTTACAAGGAACCGGAACTTTGCCAGTTAATTATAAAACTTATGTTCAACCTGGTTATGGTCCTTCATATGCACAACCTTCTATGGGTGAATACCCCAGAATGAATATAGCATGGGATCCATCTCAAATTCAACAAAATTTTCAACCCAATGTGCATTTACCTAATCAACCTAGATAGCCCATAGGTTCTGGTCCAACCCAGCAACCTATCTAGCCTACCATTCAAGTCCCTGCACCTGGTTTTGTTCAGCAACCTGGGCCTAGTACACCTCAGACTCCGCCGTAAACTTCTGCAACTTCTGTTCAACCTACCACACCTATTTCTGGAGTATCTGTAGCTCTTGTTTCTACTACCCTTGTATCAGTGCAAATTCCTCAAGTATTTGTGCCACAGTCCAGACCTACAACTCAGACTACGGTCCAAATACCTACAGGACAAGCTGGTACAAGTACGATTCTTACTAGTCAACCACAATTTACTTATCAACCATACCAGGGACAGTATCAATTTGGAAAGGCTACACAAAATCCAGTATATCAGTATCAGCCTTACCCTGGGTATACTTATCAAATACCTCAACAACCCCAGGATGGTCAAGTTAATCCTGGTTATCCAAGAGGTTTCATGATTCCCAATGCGCATCCAATTCTAGGATATCCTGGATATCCTCCTCCTGGAACTGGTTTGATCACATAAGGTTATCAAGACCCTAGCCATCGGTTACCGTTTACAGCAGCTTTATATTTACCTGATCTATCGTGCCTTACGAATGATCCTATCTTTTATCTTCCGTATTGGCCACTGATGCCTAACAAGTTTCCCAGTGATATTCCAAAGTTTGAGGGTAAGTCAGGAGAGGACCCATCTAATCATGTTATGACTTATCACCTCTAGTGTACATCCAATTCAATAATTGATGATTTGATTCGACTGCGTCTTTTTTAGATAAATCTCATTGGTCTAGCTACCAAATGGTATATTGAGTTACCACGAGGCTCTTTTAATAATTTTAATGCACTATCTATTGCTTTCTTAACCCATTTTTAGTTGCCTATCAGATACAACAATGGCACGGAATTGCTAACTTCATTAAAGCAATCTACGTCTACGTATATATCCGATCACCTTCATGAATGGAAACATAGGAGGCGTTTAGTGAAGGTCTTTATTCCGGATCAAATTTTAGCTGAATGGTTTATTAAATCGTTATTGCCCAAAAATACTGAAGATGTGACCAAGGGAGGCGTTGTTACAGAAGAGCAAGTCATTGCTTAGGCTCAGTACCTTGACTTTGTATATACCCAGTCAGGTACTCTGTATGATAAAATCTCTAATTCACCAAGACCTAGTCAATTAACTACAACTCCTTCCAGCTCTCATGCCGCGGACGGTGTAATTGGTTCCGTTAGCACTGGTAAAAGTAAGAAGAAGTCTTCCAAGATGACTTCTCCTATTATCACTTTACCCGATTCATCGAAAGGAGATTCTTCCGTTGAAACTTCCACCGATATTCATGTTGTAGAATCATCTACAACCAAACCTAAAATTGGTGGTAATAAAAAAGGGAAGAATAAAAAGAAAAAATATTCAAAAGATAAAAACGATAAAACTGAACCAACCGATGAAAAATGAAAACCTCATTATCCTTGTCTCATTTGTGATGAGGATCATTTTACAAAAGAGTGTCCACGTAGAGCCGAGGTATCAAAATTCGTTAAGGGTTCACCCATACCTGCTGTCTTGAAAGATTTGTTTCTTGCTCAAGATAGTAATATGATTGGATCTTCCTCAAATATGCTAGAAGATATTTTCATGGTTGCGACGCGATCGCAAGATTACGATAGTAAAAATCCTAGTAAAGAAGCATAAACATCTAATTCAACAACAACTACATCTCCCTCAGTTTCTGATCCGCTACAGATCGAGAAACAAAATCCTGAATTAGTAATCAAACCACCTGTTAAAGGTTTACTTCGTAAATCAACTTTCAATCCACATGCGAGAGCTGCTCAGAATTACAATATTGTTGAAGACTTGGCAATTTCCCCTTCAGCAATGTTGGCTTTGGAAGCGCTGCAATCATGCCCAGCCCAAAGAAAATTACTATTGTCAGCCTTAGGAGCCGTAGACCTCCAGGTTTCGAACCTCATGATCTCCTATTTAGATAATTTTACACCTCGCCTACCCCATCAAATGGCTTTTCAAATTATTTTAATAGTAAAAAACAAACATATTTTTCATACTATTGTTGATGAAGGGGCTTCCACGTGTATTATGTTGTTAAAATTTTAGAAATCACTTGGTTCTCTAACAATTAACCAATCACCGACTATCCTCAAAGCTTTTGATGGAAGAATTTTTCAGCCGTATGGTATTTTACAGGATCTACCAATAGAGGTCGAAGGAAAAAATGTTAATCTGGATGTGGAAGTGGTTGATGTCCCTCTGGATTACAACCTTCTCCTGGGTCGCAGTTGGTCTCACACCATTACTGCTGTTGTATCGTCGATCTTTCTTCTCATCATGTTTCCTCATAAAGGAAAGATCGTTAAAATAGTTCAGCTTTCATATTATTCATCCGACCCAGCCTCTACTGATAGTATCCAGCATATCAGAAAATTGACTATCCCTTATAAGGATGTTGGGGTAGGGTTAATTAAAGATTATGCTTTACTTGGAACTTTTTTCCTGCCTGCTCCCAATGTACAGCCTCCTATTACTAATATCACTATGATTACATCAATTACTATTTCCTTTGATGATCCTTGGATAGTACCTTCAGAATCATAAATGGATTCTTTCAATGGCATGATGCCTTTGAGTCCTTTTGAGTTAGCATATCACACTGTACAGTCATTTTCTGATACTCCTTCAACTGAATCAGATCCAGTGAATGTGATCAATGAGGAGTCATTTTCAATATCTAGCTCGGCTTCGACATCAATTTTGGATTTTCATCAACATGTATTTAATACTGATGAAAAAATTCATGAATTCTTGTCTGTCGATGAATTACCATGGGAAGATATACATCATAGGTCTTCTTTTTTACCTAATCTCGATCATTTTGAAAATAATTTTTTCTCTATTTTTACTACTGATTATGTCAAAGAACCTCAAAATCCTATCTCATCTTCTGATTCTGAATTGAATTTAGAAAACATTTCTACAACGGTTCCCATTGACATTTCAGTAAAACCCGGAATTGTTGAAAACATTCATATAGGTGCTTCTTATACGCCTGACGAAATCCAAGCATATAAAGCCTTATTTCAGGAATTCCGTGACATTTTCGCCTGGTCATATGAAGAAATGACAGGAATTGATCCGTTGATTGTTGTTCATGAAATTAAGACATACTCGGATGCTAAACCCATCAAACAGAGATTACGTCAGATACATCCGAGAAAAGCTGCCGCTATTAAAGCAGAAGTTGAAAAATTACTTCGTGCAGGTTTTATTTATCCGATTCCGTTAACGGATTGAGTATCTAATATTGTTCCTGTCCATAAAAAACAAGGAAAAATACGAGTATGCATCAATTATAGGGATATAAATAGAGCTTGTCCAAGAGACAACTATCCAACCACTTATATCGATCAAATTATTGACGATTGTGCTGGAAGTGAAATGTTTTCATTCATGGATGGATTTTCCGGTTACAATAAAATCAACATACTCCCTGCAGATCAACCTAAAACAACTTTCATTTGTCCATGAGGGACTTTTTCTTATCGCAAATTACCTTCTGGACTTAAGAATGCTGGCACCACTTTTTAGAGGGAAATGTCTTATGCATTTCATGATATTAAACACAATGTGAAACCCTACCTTGATGATTTTCCTGCTCAGTCCTTGCACAGAGCATATCATATCATTCATTTACGAGCCATTTTTATACGATGTAGGCATTATAAGATTCGTCTAAATCCTCACAAATTTGTTTTTTGCATACAATCTGGAAAATTGTTGGGATTTATTGTCTCAAAGGCAGGTATTCATGTCGATCCATGGAAGGTTGAGGCTATCATCAATTTACCTCCTCCTTCTACTCTTCGCCAACTCCAAAGTTTGCAAGGGAACGCAAACTTTTTACGTCGATTCATTCCTAACTACACCGAGTTAACGAAAGGTTTTACCAGTTTGTTAAAACAAAATATTCCTTTCTTTTGGAACAATATCGTTGAACGATCTTTTGATGCTCTTAAAAACGCATTGACCCATGCACCGTTATTGCATCCTCCCAATTACAACCAAGATTATTTTTTGTACCTAGTTGCTTCCGATTCCACGATAGGAATGGTTCTAGTTCAAGAAGATGAATTCAATAGTGAACATGTGATTTATTATCTTAGTCGTAATTTTCATCTGATTGAAATCAAATATTCACATGTGGATAAATTGGCCTTGGCAACCGTCCAAGTTGTCCAACATTTTCGTCATTACATACTTTTACGCAAAACAACAGTGATTTCTGATTGTAACCCTATGATGTATATTTTGACCAAACGATTGCTAGGGGGAAAATAATCCAAATGGATTGTTATCCTACAGGAGTTTGACTTGGAATTTGAAAAATCCAAATCAAAGAAATCATTGATATTTTCTAAACTTATGTGTGACTTCCCAAGTACTGATACAGAAACTGTGGTGGAACAAACGACCGCGGATGAATCCTTGTTTCTTATTAGTACCATAGATCCTTAGTATGGGGATATCATTGTTTATCTTCAGACCCAATCTTTTCAGCCTAAATTTTCATGATCACAATGATGTAAAATCCATTTCCAATCTCAAAAATATCATATTGTTGGCGATACATTATACCATCGTGGTGCAGACTCCGTTTTTCGACATTTCTCACCCATGAAGAAGCCGAAAAGGTTTTAAATGACTGTCACTCTGGAGCATGTGGCGATCATATGTATGGGTATGCCACAGCCCAAAATATATTGTGCCCTGGTTATTTTTGGCCGTCCTTATTTAAAGATTGTATTTATACGGTCCGAAAATGCCATAATTGTCAAAATTTTTATCGAAATATGTGTGCACCACCCGCTCCTCTTCACCCTATAATTGTTGTCATTCCTTTTGCAAAATGGGGCATTTACTTCATTACATGTAACCCTCACTCGGCCGGGGGGCATGGGTATATTATTCTCGCAGTAGATTATTTTACCAAATGGGCCGAGGCGATGCCTACATTTACGGCAGATGGCAAAACTGCAGCTACTTTCATGTTCAATCATGTGATTGCTCGTTTCGGTGTACCCCAAGTGATAATTACTGACCATGCGAGTCATTTTCGAAACATCATGATGACTGAGCTAATTGACCAACTTGGCCTGTGACATGACAGTTCTACACCATGTTATCTGTGGGCTAATGGTCTAGTTGAAGCAATTAATAAATTTTTAGTCACCATGATCAAACAAATCATTGGCATTCATAAATTGAATTGGCATACCATGCTTTTTTCGGCACTTTGGGCATATCGGACCTCAGCAAAAACATCAACAGGCTTTACCCCTTTTCAACTGGTTTACGGTTTAGAAGCGGTATTACCGATTGAATGTGAGATACCGTCACTCAAACTAGCCATAGAGTTACTACCAGCTACCTCTGAGGAAGAAAAACGCTTTTTGTACTTAGCTCAATTAGATGAGAATCAGCGTACTGCTGCATTAGTCACCGAGACTCATGCGAAACAAATGAAAGCTCAGTATGATAGAAGTGTTACACCTCGTATTTTTTCAGAAGGAGACCTATTTTTGCTATATGATCAAGCTAATGATAAGCTAGGGGCCGTGAAATTCAAACTCATGTGGCATGGTCCTTATATTGTCAAGCGATAGCTTGCAAAAGGGGCCTATGAATTGATTGATTTTGACGCAGTTTCTTTAGGCAAACCCAGAAATGGGCTTTATCTGAAGAAATATTACGCTTGATTTTTGTGTGAATATCTTTCATGTATGTTAGTTATTTTTTAGCTGGTGTGTTGTAGATTAGAAACGTGTGCCTAGCTTAAGAGTGTTTTTACTACTTTCCTTGCTTATCTAGATTACTCTTGATATTGCAGATTGTAGAAATTAGCTGAATAAATCACTTATTCAATGGAGATTAACCCGATTACACATCAATTTCGAATTGCATGCATAACACATAATCTCATCTACAATTAATTGTCACATGCGGAAAATATAGAAGCAATCTCACATCAATCAATCACACATTAACTCAGTATGTATGGGGAAAGCCTATAGCTGAAAACCCCGCAGCTATTGTGTATATTATAATGGATAAATCATGTAACAAAACCAGTACAATACTCCTCACAAGTACTCAGTACTTTCTCATAAAGTCACACACAATCTAGCTCAGTTTTGAACAGGTTACTGGTTCAAAACTCCCCGCCAATTGCCTTGTCTCTATTGCGCAATCATGGCCTGATCATGTAGAGATCCAAGGTTTGAATCCCCTTGGCTTGACTGCGCAATTGTCATGGACAATTCCTCCAAGTGTGGTGCAAATCCCATGCACAACTGATCCTCCAACTGATAGTTGAACTCACCCTTTCATCTACCTCTTCCACTGGTCTCCAATGAACTGATCATGCACTGCAGTGAACTGATGTGTTCTTGAGTTGACTAATGAGTTACTAATTAATGAATTAAATAATATTTAATTCACTCCACTCATATCTAGTTGATTAGCTAGTTAACTAATCTCAACTAGTTCAACTGAAATAAACAGAACACAACTCCACTATCTGTCTCATTAACTCCTCCAAAACTTCTGCCACTGAAGTCCAACTGAAGTCAACCATGCAAGATGCCATCAAACCCTAGGAATCACGTGATTCCTCTGTCAGTTGCATGAGCCACATCTGTAGCTCGAACTGAAGTGCTCCAAGAGAGTAAACTGTTGTTTAGAGTCTAAATATTATTAAGGGTAAATAATATTTGACTTCCATATTTTTAGGAGAGGTAGTCTAAAAATAGACTTTGACCTCTTTTGACCTAAAAATAGAGTCTCATCTATTTTTACCAACATGTCGCATACTCCAAGAATCTCAAACTGGAATCCCCGAACCATGCTTCGTATGTCTAAAAATAGACATAGTCTAAAAATAGATTTTGCGCCAGAATTTGCCTGCGGGCCCACTTAGTGAAGGCGACTTCATTTCACTAAGCTCCATCATCTTGCCGCATTCTCAACACTCCCTCTCAGCAAGATATGGATTATCTGCAACCCCTATCCTGCCTCTGTGGAATTCGAACTTGCTCCTGGTGAGCGCCTTCGTCAGGATGTCGGCATCCTGATCCTCCGTGGGAACATATGAAAGCATCATGATTCTCCGCCGAACACAATCTCTGATATGATGGTACCTGATGTCGATGTGTTTGGACCTATCATGAAATACTGGATTAGCCGAGAGTTTAATGCAACTCTGGTTATCACAGTAGATCACCGTAGGCTCCAAATGCAACCTGAACAATCCTGCGAGGATCTTCCTCATCCAAATAGCCTCGCATGCAGCCAAGCTAGCTGCCATGTACTCGGCCTCTGCTGAACTGAGTGCCACGGATCTCTGCTTCCTGCTGTACCAGGAAACTGCTGTCGACCCAATGCTGAAAAATCCTCCAGAAGTGCTCTTCCGATCCGTTGGACTCCCTGCCCAATCTGCATCAGTGAAGCCAGAAAGCTTCACTCCATCCTCCTGTCTGTACCATAGACCATATCCCAATGTGCCTCTGATATAGCACAATACATGCTTGCCTGCCTTCCAAAAGAGCTTGGTAGGCTTAACCATAGCTTGCGAAAGCTGGTTAACTGCATAGCATATATCGGGTCGTGTATTGACCAGATACATAAGCGACCCCACCAACTGTCGATAGACAGTGGCATCCACTACCTCCGCTGAAGTAGCATCCTCCTTCCTCCAACCACCAGGAAGAGGAGTGTCAACAGGCTTGCAACCTTGCATGTTGAACCTCTCCAGAATCTCCCGAGCATACTTGCCCTGAGAAACAAACAGTCCTCCGCTGCGCTGCCAAATCTCCAATCCCAGGAAATAATGAAGGATGCCCAAGTCCTTCATCTCGAACTCTCGTGAAAGATCCTCCTTGCATGAAAGTATCAACCGCTCATCGCTAGTCAAAATCAGATCATATACATACAGTACGATGATCAACAACTTCCCCTCCACCACAATCTGGTATAGGTTTGGATCCGCCTCACTCTTGGAGAATCCAAGCCCGGTGAAGTAGCTGTCTATCCGAGTGTACCAAGCACGAGGTGCTTGCTTCAGCCTGTACAGTGCTCTCTTGAGTCGGCACACATGCGACTCACTGCTAAAGATCTCAAAACCTTCAGGCTGCTCTATGTACACCTCCTCCTCAATAACTCCATTGAGGAACGCAGTCTTCACATCCATCTGATGAATGTGCCACCCCATCCGCGCTGAGAGAGCAAGGATCGTCCGTATGGAAGAGTACCTTGCGACAGGTGCAAAAGTCTCCTCATAGTCAATCCCCTCGATCTGTGAGAAGCCACGGGCGACAAATCTCGCCTTGTACTTCTCCACATTCCCGTCAGCCGCCTGCTTCACCTTGTAGATCCATCGCGAACCTACAACTGATTTCCCAACCGGTCTTGGGACAATCTCCCATGCACTGTTCCTGATGATCGAATCATATTCTTCGATCATGGCATCAACCCATGCGAGTTCCTCCACAGCTTCCTCAAAAGAGGATGGCTCTGTCACAACACATTGACTCATAAGAGCCATGTATCCAGTGTACCGATCCGGTGACTGTCTCTGTCTGCGCTGTGCCGTAGGTGGTCCTACAACCTTCTCTGCATCCCGAGCCAGTCGCTCAGCTTCTGTAGTGCGCATGCGCCCTCTGATGGTTGGCGCTGCCTGGGTGGTTTCTTCCACCTCCCGAACCTCCTCTTGTGGCTGATCCACATCCGGAAGCTCCTCCTTAGGAACTAACAGCTCCTCATCTGCATGCAAGTGTAGCTCCCTCTCAAGCGAACACTGCATGGCTTTCTCCTCCTGAAATTTTATATCCCGTCGCACAACAGTCTTGCGACTGTCTGGCACATACACCCGATAGTTGTGAGGTGTATCAGTGTACCCCACAAATATTCCTTCCTCTGCGGTCGGATCCAGCTTCCTTCTTGCATCCTTCGTCACATGCATGTAGACAGGAGAACCAAAGATTCTCAAATGAGAAACATCAGGCCTCTTGCCAGAATAAGCCTCCTCCGGTGTACTCATGCCAAGAACCTTGTGAGGACAACGGTTCTGCACATACACTGCTGTGTTGCATGCCTCAGCCCACAAGTGAAGGGGTAGGCCCTGATCATGCAACATCGCTCGTGCAGCACCCACGATCGTTCTGTTCTTCCGCTCAGCCACCCCGTTCTGCTGTGGGTTATGGGGTGCGATGAGCTCTCTCCGAATCCCTTCTGCGCTGCAGAACTCCTTGAATTCAGCCGAGATGAATTCACCACCATTATCACTCCTTAGAGAAATCACCTTCTTCCCCGACTCCTTCTCGACCAGTGCTTTAAACTCACAGAACTTCGTGAATGTATCGCTCTTCTTCTGCATGAAGAAGATCCAGCACTTTCGAGAGAAATCATCAACAAAGATCACATAATACTTGTGCTTTTCTATCGAAGCAACTGAGAAAGGACCACACACGTCTGTGTGAACTCTCTCAAGGATCGTCGTGGCGCGACTATCCTTCTCGTGAAAGGTGGCTTTCACATACTTCCCTAAAGTACACCCCTTGCACTGATCTGACTGCGCAAGAGTCCCTCTAGGAAGTCCAGTAGAAATCTGCTGCAGAATCTTCAAAGCTCCATGGTGAAGATGGCCCAATCTCCTGTGCCGTAGTTCGCCCTCATCATCCCGGCTCACCACTTCTCCCGCCTTGCATGCCATAGTTGCGCAGTCATCTACCTGCAACTGATAAAGGTTCTGAGTTCGAACCCCTATCTTCCGGGTCTCTCCAGTAGTCTTACTGCGCAGGAAGGCTTTTCCTTCGCTGAAGACCACATCATACCCCTTATCCTCCAACATCGCTACTGAAATCATGTTCTTCTTCAATCCAGGTACATGCATGACATCCTTCAGTACAAAGGGTTTACCAGACTCCCTCTGAAAGGATACGGTACCAATACCAGTCGCACTGTATCTACCGTCATCGCCCATCTCGATGTGCATACCCAAATCCTTGTCCTCCAGATCTGAGAACAACTCTCGATCTCCCGTCATATGAAATGACGCACCGCTGTCCAAGAACCACACCGATCCCATCACACTTGAAACCAAGCATGCAATCAGTGAAAAGTCAAGCTCGAACCGTGAAGCCAAAGCTTCTCCATCTGCAGATCTTCCCGCTTGCTTGTTCTTCTTCTTCTTTGGACAATTGGTAGCATAATGTCCATGATCATGGCAGTGAAAACACTTCACTTTCGCCATATCCTGCTTCTTGCCCTTTGCACCAGACTGAGAAGTTTTCTTTCCCTTCCCCTTCTTTGCTTTGGACACCAAAGCACAGTTTTCTTCATCAGCTCCCTTTGATGAAGATCCATCTCGAGTAGTCCTCCTTATCTCCTCCTGCATGAGATCCGCCCAAAGGTGCTCCCATCCTGGCAGCTTCTCCCGACCATTGACACTATCTTGGTATGAGTGCCAAGCCTTCGGAAGACCAAGGAGAGCCAGGTCGACCATGTCCTCATCTTCGACAGTCACCCCCACACTTCCCAGCTCATCTCTGCATTGAGTGAACTTCGTGAGGTATTTGGCGATACTGTCGCCTTTCTCCATCTTGATGTTCCTGAGCTTATCTTTGAGCGCTAGCTTCCTTTGGTCGCTCTTACTCTGGAATAGATCCGTCAAAGCTTTCCACATTAAAAATGGAGAAGCCTTTCCATGCAGGCTGGATACAATATGATCCTTGACGCCCTCCAACAGGATCCTTCGACATTTCGCCATCTTCTTTTGCCATGCATCGACTTCAGCAGGATCAGTGGGCTTTTGGACATCCGTATCTATGAACTCCTTGAGACCATTATCTTCTAATACTGCTTCCATGTGATCCTTCCATGCAACATAATTCGAACTGCCTTCAAGAGCATATTCGAGTCGCAAACCGTTGAAAGACATTTTCAACACTGGCACCAAGAAAACAAAGTTGCTGCAAAATTCGAATTCCAAACTCCAAGCTCTATCGCTTCCGATCTACACTTGAGAACAAATTATTTCCAAATCAGAGATTGACTGCAAGGGGCGTTTACCAGACCTTTCACTTTCCGAAGAAAGATGAATCCGGAGGCTTCCTGGCCCGTATGCAGACTCTGTCCGAGGAAATAAGTTTGCAATCACCGTAATAGATCTCGAAAATTAATCTTGCTCTGATACCATGTAGAAATTAGCTGAATAAATCACTTATTCAATGGAGATTAACCCGATTACACATCAATTTCGAATTGCATGCATAACACATAATCTCATCTACAATTAATTGTCACATGCGGAAATAATAGAAGCAATCTCACATCAAATCAATCACACATTAACTCGGTATGTATGGGGAAAGCCTATAGCTGAAAACCCCGCAGCTATTGTGTATATTATAATGGAGAAATCATGTAACAAAACAAGTACAATACTCCTCACAAGTACTCAGTACTTTCTCATAAAGTCACACACAATCTAGCTTAGTTTTGAACAGGTCACTGGTTCAAAACTCACTGCTAATTGCCTTGCCTCTATTGCGCAATCATGGCCTGGTTATGTAGAGATCCAAGGTTCGAATCTCCTTGGCTTGACTACGCAATTGTCATGGACAATTCCTCCAAGTGTGGTGCAAATCTCATGCACAACTGATCCTCCAACTGATAGCTATACTCACCCTTTCATCTACCTCTTTCACTGGTCTCCACTGAACTGATCATGCATTGTAGTGAACTGATGTGTTCTTGAGTTGAATAATGAGTTACTAATTAATGAATTAAATAATATTTAATTCACTCCACTCATAACTAATTGATTAGCTAGTTAAAATAATCTCAACTAGTTCAACTAAAATAAACAGAACACAACTCCACTATCTGTCTCATTAACTCCTCCAAAACTTCTGCCACTGAAGTCCAACTGAAGTCAACCATGCAAGATGCCATCAAACCCTAGGAATCACGTGATTCCTCTGTCAGTTGCATGAGCCACATCTGTAGCTCGAACTGAAGTGCTCCAAGAGAGTAAACTGTTGTTTAGAGTCTAAATATTATTACGGGTAAATAATATTTGACTTCCATATTTTTAGGAGAGGTAGTCTAAAAATAGACTTCGACCTCTTTTGACCTAAAAATAGAGTCTCATCTATTTTTACCAACATGTCGCATACTCCAAGAATCTCAAACTGGAATACCCGAATCATGCTCCGTATGTCTAAAAATAGACATAGTCTAAAAATAGATTTTGCGCCAGAATTTGCCTGCGGGCCCACTTAGTGAAGGCAACTTCATTTCACTAAGCTCCATCATCTTGCTGCATTCTCAACACAGATTTCGACGTCTTTTCAAACATACATTGGTTTTGCTGATGGTGCTTGTCGTAGTACACGAAACATTTATTCCACAGCCTGGGTTATTTTTTCAGCCACTGACGAGTTAGTATCTATGCATGGGGTAAGCCTCAGTCAAATGACAAACAATATTGCAGAATATAGCACAATTATTGAATTATTGTCTAAATCCATTTCATTTGGAATTCAGAGTTTGATCATCAGGGTAGATTCTGAGCTCGTTGTATTACAATTAAATCGAGTATATGCAATTAGTAATCCGGTGTTGCTAAGATTTTTTTGAAAATTCGTCTCTTGGAACGAGAATTTGATTATATTGAGTATCAACACATTCCAAGAAGATTAAACACATTATTAGATGTAATAGCTTCTAGTATTATAAACAGACATTTGCAATAATGAAAGCAATAAATCAAAATAACATTCAATAATATGTTGAACAGGTAACTGGAAATAGTAGGATATCATAGTATAGAATAGTGTTTCAAAAAATAGTACATCATCCTCAATCATAGGTTCAAACGCCTTATGATCGCGAAAAAAGTGATACAAAAATTATATGAGTCTATACAATCGATAATCCACTATCCATGGTAATGATCATGATAATATACTACAGCTCGTGCCACTCTACTCAGGAATCTTCTGAATGGTCCAGGAACACCAATGACATATCTCTGCAAATGAAGTGGAATGTCGTCTATGGTAGTCTCATGGATGTCCATAGTCAACTGCTCAAGATGGTGTTCCAAATCAGTAAGGATCTCTGTTGTCTGATCCTATGGTGGTGGTGGTGCTGCAGCTGCATCCCTTTGCCTCCTCTCGAAGGGCCGGAGAGTGAATGGTCGGCGTGGACCCACATCTGCATTTGAAATTTTTGTTATTATTTTTGGATGATTTAAAAAACAAAATAAAAATTAGAAATTAGAGCATGTCAAAAAGATTTTTTACCTGACTCATCCCACTGAAATCCTAGAGGAAGTGGCATATCTCGTTCGCCACGGAAATCTATGCCCGCATAAGGAAAATCGTCTATCACAAAGAGTTGGTGCTCTAACCAATAGAAATATGCTGGGGGGAATCGAAAAATCTCTCCACCCTCACTATGACGGGCCATCAAAGCAACCCATCGAACCATCTGAGGCTCTTGATCTCTACCAGTATCAACTGGAATATGTTGTGGGGCCAGTAGAGGAATCTTCTCTAGAGCAAAAGTAACTACGATCGATCCATATCCAAAGTTATTTAACTTCCCATTCTTTGCTTTAGTTAGTTGGCCTTTGATATTAGCCAACATTGCCTTGCACCAATTGAATATGGTGCCTTGGAAATAATCCACTGCAATCCGCATTTGAGATCCAGTAGCAACGTGCAAAGCTGCACTTCCACATAACTTGGTTACGGTAAATGCAACAACTTTTAACTTAGGACAGATGATAGTTTTGATATCAATCCATTTGTCTTTAGGATTGGCCTCATCATTGCAGAACTCTAATTGCAGGCTAGCGACAGACTAGCCACCTGGCCTAGCCCCAAATAGAGAAAGTGGTTCGCCTCTTTTATACAAACTAGTCCAAAAATATATGTCCTCTAGCTCAATTTCGAGCCGGTTGCCTCCAATCATAAAACACTGGTCCTGTACATCCCACTTGTTTACCAACCAAGTGAGAAGGTCTAATTTAGCTCTCATGCCACTGATAGCCCAGAATTTAAGTAGCCAGCATGCTCTTAAAACTTGTAATGTAGGTGGATGAATCATTGCAGCTTCATCCACCTACTCATGTTCACGTTCCCGCCAAATAAGCATTGTAAATATCCTACAATGAACAAAATGAAAGAGTAAAATAATTTTAAAAAGGAAATTTTAGGTAATTTGGAAAGAAATTATGTTTTTAAATTCTTCACGGCGCCCCCGCACTTTTCATTCAGAGACAGTACGTAGCTCCGCACGAGTTCTATGCTAAAAGTGCGGGACCACGACATTTTTCTTTGTAAGAAAATGTCGGGGTCCACAGGTACCATGTGTCTTACCTGCAAACTCCCGAAAGCAGAATTTTGAACCTATTTCCTCTCCAAAAATGAATTTTAAACCCTAAATTAAAGAAATGAATGGATGAAAAGCAAGGAAAAGAGGATGTGTATTACCTGGAGCAAACGGTTTTCGATTTCAACGGTCGGTTTGTCCGGAATCTTCTCTGGAGTGTTTTTTGCCAAAAGCTCTAAAATTTTCACTTTGAACTCAAACGGTAAAAATGAATTTGGAAAAATCCTTTTTATAAGTTTTTTCGAATAAATGAAATTTAAATTTGTTTATTTTTCACTTTAAAAATATGGTTTTTCAAAATATTTTTATTATTGAAGCAAGTACATTTAATTTTTTGAGTTTTTGTGCAGAATACCAGATTTTTCAGGTGAAATGGTCATTTTTGACAAAGAGTATACTTTATCACTTTTTCAGGCTCTTTAAAATTTACGAAAAATCAAAACCATGGAGTTCTCTTTTAAGCCCTTTTCAGACTCTCTAAAGATGAAAATATTGCCGAGTACTTGACTATTCGAAATCGTTAAAGGAAATGAATAGTCGTCCCTTCAGTATAAGTTTACCCCTTGTCCAGACTGAAATGGAATATTTATGAAAAAGGTATACATTGACTAATCATGGTCAACAGAGTTCTCTCCTGCATTATTTTATCCTTTTTCGGGCCTAAGAGACTAAAATTACGAAAAAGTACACCCATGGAGTTTTCTTAAGTTTTTTCTTTTGACTCCCTAAAAATGAAAAACATCGAGTTTCTCCTATACTAGACTCGTTAAAATTTAACAGTAAAGGACCTGTCAATTACAAACAGGAACGGACCACTCCTTCTTAGGGTTCGATTTTAAACTAATTTGGACTCATCCGAAGGATGAGCTTATATACAAGCAAATGTTATCCTCCTCAAGCTTGTCAAAAATAAAGAGGTACTTGCCAGAAATGGTGGGGGAAAAGAGAGAAAACGAATTCATTTGTTACACTTTGATTTAAAAGCAGTAAACCACTCTTGAACACGACACTTTTTGTCACACTTCTACCTGGGTTGGGAAAATCCTTTGCCTATCAGTTAATCAAACCACATTGAAAGTCTTCAGCCGGTTTCTAGGTATTAGCTTAGAGCAACTGTTACCAAACCATCTGCAGTGTCGTTATGTGTTCAAGAGGACAGTCAAACAAACCATTTATCTGCAAACATTTGTCTCCATTCGCGTTGACCATCCCTAAGTTAGTCCTTGCAAAACATTTCTTCAAAACTTGATCTATGGTTTCATGTCGTGAGCTTGCTTACAACGGATCACTTTCTATTGACGACATCTCATCATCTAGGAAGTTGATCTAAAATCCGTCAGTAACTTGGAATCTAAATGCCTTAATGGCAGGTTTCTCGCCTTCGACGACAGGTTGCATCATTAACCTTCGATCGAACGATTCCGTGAAATGTTCAACTTCAGATCACTTATTCACATTCCATGGATTGTACTGAGTACTTTGAGAGCCATTTTCATTATTGGTGGTTTCTCTCACACTTTTTAACAGTTCACATCATTGACTGGTAATCAAGTGGGTTATACCATGTTCAACTTCAACACATTTAATCGCATGGATAGAACCGTACTAGTTCGGGAAGCAGAAATCAAGACCCTGGATCTATTTTCCACCATCTAGGTTGCAAGGAGTTTTATTATTCATTATGTAGTAGACTATTCATTACAGATGGCTGCGTCCATGCTGTGTCTATAATATTGATGTAATATTAAAATCATTTATGTATCAGAACAAGTTAGTTAGTTTTTGATCTGAGTATGGGAATGCCTAATTCAGTGATGATATATATATATATATATATATATGTTTTGCATTGAATGTTTTTACAGGGTTCTGACTGGGGTGTCCACAAGCTAATCATTGAAATGATAAAGCACATCACTCTTCAAATGCTCTCAGACTTCGCACTTTAGGGAAAAATTTGTTACACAGAAATTTTTCACCGTGACATTTTAGTGTCTATATGGGTTCATCATAACTCATATATTACTCCCTTAGAAGTCTAGAACATCAAAGTTCCTACAATCAAGCCTTGAATTGAGAGAAAAGCTCATAAAAGTCTTAAAAACACGTGTACCGCACTTTCTCTTAACATTGTCTGCAGTGCCACACCTTTTTGTTCTAAAACATGCGGAGCTAAATGCACTTTTTCTTCATTAAGGGTGCGGACCCCTGTGCAAGGTAAAATGAAGGCGGAAAGTAACATTTAGAAGCCCAGCAGTTAAATCTAGAAGCTTCTAGAAGCAATTATCCGGTCGAAGGTTTGCTCCTATCATGTATGTTCATTCCTCCATTATGGGAGCCTACCCCTTGATTTATGGAGCTCAATCCCTTCAAAAGAGCATTCTATCCCCTCTTATGTGGAACTATAACCTCCTCTCTTTTCCTATAAATTGAAGCCATAGTGCAGCTTCAAAAGTTAGTTAGTTAGTGAGTTAGACTTTGAGAATTTTTGAGGAGAAATGTTGTATAGACTCAGACTCTCTTAACTGATCATTATGTGGGAATGATTACAAACCCATGTGTATTTTAGCTGAGAGAGTGCAAAGCTTGTCAGAGTAAAGGAAACGCCTGTTCCAGACCCCAGGAAGGCCTGTACGACATCAAGGCGAACACGGTTGTTAGGCTCTTCTTTATTAAAGATAATACGAATGAATATCGTTTTCTCAATGAGTTCTTTAATTAAGTAGCTTGTTTATCATGTTTTATTAATGAGTTATTTAATTAATTATTTTATTTCTTGAATTCCTCGATCATCTTGATAGATATATAATTCGTGAATTAGTTTATCCTATGCAGGTGCTATTGATTTTTTCCATGTTTGTGATTGCAAATCTTTGAAGACGACTCTTTCAAGCAACTCGAAAGAAGATTATTACAAATAGCGCTAGACTATAGGTCTTCAAAACCCCTGTTGTAGCTAATTAATTAATCGAATATTATCTAGAGAAAATATTTTTTTTCTGTTTGTTGCTAGCTATTCGTAGGACACTTGGGAGGTCTATATTGTCCGCAAGAACGACTTATCCATCCAACATCTCCTCATTTATCATGGGTTGTTCTGACTTATGAAGTAAATTCATAGCTGGCCTGATAAACAAATCTGTGAAATCTGTGTAGTTATATTCATTTCCTTATTTTCTTAACAATTATGTCCAAAAGACAACTAATAGAGGTTGGCCCTCTACATTCATTTTTTGCAATGTTATAGGAAAGTGATCTGCTTGTGAAAATAAGAAAAAATGGAATAAATAGGAAGAATACCTAAATACCCCTTCAATGGGTAGCTTTGTCAACTGATGGTGTATGGAGTGAGCAATAAATCTGGCAAAATCAAAGATCACAGCAGGAGGCTCACCAGGGGATAAAGTGGATAAAAATCCAAGGATGGACTCATCAGTAAACTCATCAATGAAGTATCTTAAGATGAAGGATAGCATTGAAATAACATGTCTAGAACCCTCTGAGAATTCAATTTTGGGATATCCACATGACTAGGCATGAAGTTTTGAAAAATCATGAATCTTTTAGGGAAATCTAACCCTAAATATAATTGATTCAATGCTTCAATGGATAATGGGACTGCCCTAGAGTCAAATTGTAACTGCAACATTTCATTGATTGACTCTGCAGTGATAGAACAAAGGATTTCCCTATCATTATTCACAATTGATCTTTGATCTGGGACATAATATTGTTGGCATAGTCTTATCAGGTCCTGACCAGGATGTGTTACTAGGACTATATACTTGGGTGGGTTTGTATCCCAGAGAGGCATTTCTTCTTTGTCAAGGAAATTTTCATGACACCAGCTGTGAACTTCTAATAGATTGAATTCTACTAGAGGGTCTATAATTTTGTAATCTACATCAACCAAGGGGATGACTTCTTCAGTGGACACTGGAAGTTGAAGAGGATTTACAGTCACAGTGGTCTTAGAAGTGATAGCAAGAGTAAACTTTGGGGCTTTTATTGCTTCAGTCTTGGGAGGTTTGGATCCTCCAGGCTTAATAGGCTTGGATCCTCCAGCCTTAGGTGTGATTTAATTTTTTTTCATTTTAAATTAACTACAGCAAGATTATACATTTTTCTATAGTTAATTTTTCTTCGACAGAGGGTAATTGAGCAATTTTATGGGCAAGGATAATAGCAGTGGACAACTTTAATGCTCAATTAGGATTTTTAGGACATAGGAAATAGTTTGAGACAGAAAACGCAGGTTTTCTGAATGATTGAGATTGTAAAAGGGGTTTTAAGGTTTTCAATGGGTTTAAAAACCTTTCTTAGCCGTGGAATTTGTCTTCAAAGGGTCTGGACTAAGAATTTTAGCTTCAAAATGAGGTTTTCTGCAAATGGATATTTCTGGGAAAAAATTGCAAGGGTTTGCCCTCTTTTTCCAAGGTTTCAGACAAAATAGATGGGCACTCTCAATCTTGAAAGCTTAACTGGTTCGATTGGTAGTTCAAATTTCTAAAATTGCAGGTGAAATTCGGGAAAATACCTGATTTGCAGGTATATTGATAGTAGAAAAAAGCTTTTTGAAGCTTTGGTGATTCCTGGATTGTTGATGCAGAGAAAATGGCTTCAAATAGTAGAACGGTGGTTGAAATTGGGTTTCTTCTCTGAGAATAAGTCAAAAGAGGATTTTTTTCACAGTCAGGCGTCTTTTTTCAGTCGTGACTGTGCACAATACATCAATAAACCTTATAACAAAGGTTTTAATCCTTATTATAAACCTTAAAATACTGCAATAAATGCAAGTCAAATCTGTGGCGGGAGCGGTTTTTATTTTGTGAATGCGAAAAACCATAAGTGGTTTTCGCGCTGCGTTTGGGTAGTAAACGATTTTTCCCAAAACGAACGCAGTCGTATCAGAATACAACACGTCATAGGAGGTGGTAATAGAAAAAACACCCATTTCGCACTCGTTTGGGCATTTTGCAGTCGATTGGTTTGTGGACGTGAAAATGATCGTCCACCGTCAGATCTGATAAGTGGGAGCGAATGGTCAGGATGAATTTGGAAGTTGTGGTCGAATGAAGGATGGGAACAGGATTTTATATAAGCGCGGGTAGTTAATATATGTTTTAAAATTTTCATAATATATCAATGGGTAAAGGTTTTAATCATATATAGGAAAGGTTTATATGGTTTCAAAGGGTAAATATAAGCGGTAATATATATGCCAAAGGTTTGTATATATGGTAACATGCGCGTGAGGCGGGGTTTATACATAAGGTTTTAAAACTTATATATAAGGTTTTTAATGAATGGGGAGCAGAGGTTTCAATTTTGTTAAAATAAACCTTGGTTTATTTCAACAAAACATTGGGTTATTTATGATATAAAACGTGAGGTTTCATTCATCGGGGATATTTTTTCGCTTAGACATATATAAAACATGCCTAAAGTCTTTTTGAATTTTTATTTTTATTATATATTTATAGACCATGGAAATTTCTATCACTATAGAGGGCGAGATATTTACATATTGTTAGTTTTATGCCAAAGGGGGTGTAATTGGGGTTTTTATTTAAAACATGTGGGTAATTAACTTTGGCAAAAAAGCTTATATTAGTGGGTTTTTGAGAATATTTAAATACAAGGAGTTATATTAATAGGATAAGGTATTTTGTAAGGAATTAATAAATAAGTTAGAAGTTAATATGACATAGGACAATGAAAAACACCAAAATATATTCATATGACTAAGTAAAGTGATAATGTAAAAAGCAAAGCTTTATAATTTGTAATTTGACCACTTTGACCTAGAATATAATATTTTTGGAGGGTTTTTATGTTTTTATGAATGAAGGAAATTAATCAAAGTGGATTTTATTTTTCATTAAGTAAAAAGGTCTTTACTTATGAACTTGAAGTGCAAATGGATGAATGTAGGGTTAATGATGACAATTAGGGATTAACTTAGGAATTCAACACTTTTAACTTAATCAGTCATTGAGCCTTGGGTCCAGTCCCAACAGAAGTCATAGAAATGCTCTAAGCCTCTTTGACTGGAAGTTTAAAATGCAAAATAACTATAGGGGAGGGGAAATTAGTGATTTTTGCTTGGTGAAAGTATTTACATGATTCTCCGACTTCTTTCTACCTACCCAAATTTTAATCTAACATTTTTTCTTCCATTTTGTAGGTGCATTTGAGCTAGCAACCTTGAACATTTTATTCTTTTTAAAGCAATAAAAACTATCTAAATCTAACTTATATCATCCGAGGGCTCAGATAAAACTGATGAGCTCCTCTTTTTCTCTACCTATCTAGTAATTAGTCAGGATTAAACTGTCTGACTAATCTTTATTCACTATTCTACAACAATAAAATTGAAACATGACAAATCAAGATTAATCAATTCAACTCATCATGGATTATGGCATTTATTGACACTCTGCCATAATCATCAGTAACAAAGTAAAAAGTAGTGGCATTTGGACTTGCACACTTTCATGTTTTATTTCTTTTTCTTTGGGGTATATTATTTTTTCTAAGTCCTTTGATTTTTCTTTTATGACTTTACCCTCTTTTTTATTTTCTATTTTTTTATTTTTTACAAAATATGGGAAAACAACTTGTAGAAAGCAAAGTATGTACATATTTATAAGACTATCATAAGCCAATTCCAAATTATGAATCATATACTTATAGGACCCTAACACATGGCTCCTCAACGAATCTTTTATTTTAATATTATGGTCAAATTGGTCAAGGTCAGCCCTATGGATGGGTGTATCATCACAAATATAAATATCATGAGTCATAGTGATAACAATGTTATGGTGACCCTCGAATATGAAAGCACAAGTATCAGTGTCATGTTGATTGCATTTATGGAAGCCCATCGAACTATATAAACACACTTAATTTTCTCCAATCGCATCAAGGAAATTCTGGGAAATTCACTTAAAGGATTGTGGCCTTGAGGAATCGTTGAGTAATTTTTTTTGTTTTATGTTGGCTTTGTTGTTCTCGTGAAGCGAATTCAGTAGACTCTTCTGAAAATATCTATGGCCAACCAAGAAGATTTGAATGAACAACGAGGGTTTATGGTGTGATTTTGGGGATTTGCTTTAATTGTCTTTGCATATGAACGATTATTCTCTGATATGAAAATTGGACCATGTGTTTTGTGATGCAAATACCTTCCCATACAATCCACGTGAAGCTCTGTAATTATTGGAGACCTAATGTGAGTTTGAACTAGAATTTTTTGGGTGTATGGTTTTCTATTAGGTTACATTGGGTTGTAAGCCCTCACCTATTATTTTTCTTATTTATTTTATAGGACTACCATGCGACCTAAATTGTTGCAGGTCTCATCCCTTAAACTAGGGCAGACCTAAGAAGAAACTTAAGAATTTTGGCACAGATCTAAAGATGGTATTTCAAAACTTGGACACTATTTAAATACTAAGACTATACAAAGAGGCAAACAGAATATTTGAAATTAACATTTGGTCTTGCATCCATATATCCTTCTTACATTGTTAACTTGATATTCAAATATTATAAGTGTTAAAGTAAGAACGAGATTCAATTTTGTGATCAACTCTCAACAACGTTCTATAGCAATATTAATTGAAGAATTGTCAGACCTTGACTATGATCTATGCAACAACATTTTGAGGCATGACTACGATCCATATGTCAGTAACCTTGTTATAAAACTATGATCTTGATGTATAATTAATACACCAAATTTGTTACATAATCGTTACTTCAATGAATGACAGTGGAATTAATCCTTTGAAGTATTCATATTCGTGATTTAAAAGTAAGTATGTTAATATTTATGACTTGTAATTGTTCATTGATGATTTGACTGTCCTGAGGTCTAGAATCACTACCTGGAGCTATAGAGTTTTCATTCCCTATGTACCTAGAGCTTACTTTTAAGGTTTTTTCTTATTAAGGCACTACCACAGAATTAACCTTGTTGTTTACAAGTATGTATTCCTATGATTTTGTTTAGATCGTTATTGCATGGCAGAGACTCTTTTGACGAATGCAAAATATTGTGACATATGACAAAGGTGCATGAATATAGATGGTTATGACAAGTGGCATAGTATGTGTAACTAAAGTAATGATATGTGTGGAAGTATGGCAGTGACTTTCAGAGTTTGACAATTATCTAAGGAGCAAGTTTAGTGATACATGAATTATAATGGTGATATATACTTATAATAGTACTATAAACAATATTAATGTATGAAAATATTCCAGTGATACTCATAGTATGAAAATGATGATGCATACCCATGAGTTATTATGTGGATGTTCATGACAATAGCTTTGGATTAACAATATATGGAATACTTGAAATTGACATATCATATGATTGTGGCCTCACTGCTATAACAATAGATATATTATAGTCACCCTTAATGCATAGCTTAAATGATGAGAATGACCTAAATATTGTAACCTTGCTCACAGTAAAACAATGTGATTCGAATGGAAAATGGCATCCACCCATGGTATTCATCTACCCATGTTATCCATCCACCTATGGAATTTAACCATGGTATTGTAAATGTCATCGACCCATGATAGTCATCCACCTATTGTATTTATTCGCCCATGGTATTGTAAGTGACATATATCCATGATATTCATCCACCCATGGTATGTATCCACCCATGGTATTCATCCACACATGGAATTTACCCATGGTATTGTAAGTGGTATCTACCCATGGTATCCACCTATGGTATCTACGCATGGTACTGTAACTCAAAAAAGGCTATAAATAACAAGCCTCAGTTTGTAAAAGGACAAATTGTCCACCACAATGTAGCTTCTAAAGTTATTCTCTGTTTTAATAAAACAAGTTTCTTTTTGGTTTTATTTGCTTTGTGTTCTCTCTTTTTTATGGCATTCTAATTTTGTAGACCTTTTAAGATCCATTTCAACTTTTTAGATCTTGGGGGCCTCCCCCAAAGATCCATATTAGTGGTATCAGATTCAGGTTATGAATCCATGGGAATGAGGGTTTGAAGCATATTTCAGTTTCAATGTTTTGCAGCAATCTTCAGCAAACTACATGAATTTTTTGGGAGGCGATCTTGCAGATCAAATCTGAAAATTTTGGTGAAATATTTACAAAGAAAAAAAAGATTTGAATTCCTTGCAAAAAAATACTCAAATTCAAAAAAAAAATCGGCCGAATTGGAGTTCGGATGAGGGAGATATCACTGATTCAAAATCAGCAATGTTGCAGCAATTTTTCTAATGATAATTCATGGACGGCGGATCTCATATCATTTCTTGCAGTTTTTAGTGGGAAATTTCAGATAAATGGTTACATATCTGCGCTCCCCTTAAAAAATCACCCAATTTAAAAAAATAAATAAATAAAAATAAATAAATAAATAAAATATCGGTCGAATCGGATTCTGGACAAAGGATTTACCGCTGATTTAAAATCAACTATTTTTTCAGAAATTTTGTGACAGCGGGACAGTTCCAGTGCACATCTGAGAGTCTAGGGTCTCCAAATATTGATTTCAAACACATGAGAAGATGCATAATGATCATTCCATTTCCAAAAAGATGCTATAATAAATATTCTGAGTTATATTGACCAAGTTATGCTCATTTTAAATTTGGAGCAGCATTCGAAGCGGGTTCCCTTTGGAGATGTGCCCTCCCACCCCGCTTTAGTAGGCACCTGCTTCACATTTATCAGTTTCAACATAGCAGCATTCGGCTTGGGTTATTTGGAGACGTACCCTCCCACCCCAAGCTATGTAGGCACCTGCTACTTCATCAACAATCAGCATCACAGTTATGGCTCAACCACACAAAATCCTTCTCATCGAAGTCCATTTGCTAGGCCACACACTGTTAGTAACACAATTGGTCACAATAATTATAGGGTATCTCTATCCTCGGATCTTCGTTTGTCATGGTTTTGGTTCATCCACAAACCCACACTTCATCGAAGTCCATTTGCTAGGTCGCACACTGTCAATATCACAGTTGGTCACAAGCATTACAGGGTATCTCTATCCTCGGATCTTCGTTCATCATGGTTATGGGTTAACTACACAAAACCCTTCTCTTCAGTGGCTCTTCATATTCAACAAAGGCTTCTCAGGAGGGAACTTCACGCAATGGGGACCATTACTTCTTAAGGAGGGAGGAACTATCCGAATGGAAAATGGCATCCACCCATGGTATTCATCTACCCATGTTATCCATCCACCCATGGAATTTACCCATGGTATTGTAAATGTCGTCGACCCATGATATTAATTCATCCATTGTATTTATTTTCCCATGGTATTATAAGTGACATCTATCCATGATATTCATCCACCCATGGTATGTATATACCCATGGTATTCATCCACACATGGAATTTACCCATGGTATTGTAAGTGGTATCTACCCATGGTTTTGACCCCTGGTGTCCACCTATGGTATCTACGCATGGTATTGTAACTCAAAAAAAGATATAAATAACAAGCCTCAGTTTGTAAAAGGACAAATTGTCCACCACAATGTAACTTCTAAAGTTATTCTTTGTTTTAATAAAACAAGTTTCTTTGTGGTTTTATTTGCTTTGTGTTCTCTCTTTTTAATGGCATTATAATTTTGCAGATCTTGTCAGATCCATTTCAACTTTTTAGACCTTGGGGGCCTCCCCCCAAGATCTAGATCACAATGAGAGCAGTGACAAAATTTGCAGGATTTTGATGCCAAAGAAGAGATAGTACAGGCTATTGTGATTGAGATTTGGATTCACCATTGCTAGGGTTATCAACAGGTATATTTATATGAATAGAAACATTGGTCATATTTGATAAGATAGGCATTAGCATTGACAACTAGGGTTTGATTGTTGGATAAATGAATTTGTTGTATTTGTTGAAAAATTTGTGTCAGTACTATAGGATGACAAAGTCCAATGAACTATTGAATGATTATTTATTCTATTGAGCACAAGGGAACCTAGTCTGAAAATTTATGAAATGTGGTTTGTTGGATGATCAAGGCGGTCGAGTGGTGCAAGTAAAAGAGAGTGAAGTCTCCTTCAAGTTGGAGCCTAATAATAATTCAAGGTGGTAGTCGTTTCTAGGGAAATTTGGAGCCTGCACAGGGCATTGGAGCATCCCTCCAATTGTAATTGGTAAATAAGGTGTTGGAGCTTCATTCACGTTGGATCATGTAAACCAGGGTATTGGAGAATTCCCCAGTTTCAGTTAGTAAACAAGGTGTAGGAGCGTCCTTCAGGTTGATTAGGGGCTTGGAGCATCCTTCACTTGGAGCTAAAAACTTGATATAAATTTTTTAAGACAATATTAATAAGTGTTCGGTGGTTTTTGTCCCAAACAGGTTTCCACCTAAAAAACTGTCTATTGTATTTATTCTTGGGAATTGTTGAATGGTGTTGATGAAATTTTATGTTTATCCAAAGTTAATAATAATTAATGATTTTTGAAGTTAAAAATATAATAATTTATAATAAATAATGTTTCACCCCCCTCTCAGTATTTCCAACAATTTCTTAATGAGTATCCAAGGAAACTTCCTTCATCAACAAGTGAATCAAATTTGCCTAGTGAATCATCATTGATCTTTACAATGCATTTTATTCTAAAAATTCTAAATTGTTTTACAAATATATACTTTCCTTTCCATAATTCATATGGATTTTTATCACTGTTTACTTGGATTTGTGTTATGTTCATGATGTAGACTATTGTTCCAACTAGCTCCCTCAGAATTTTTTCCTAAAAAACTACTTCTAGAAACATTGTTATTGCAGACTCTTGTACATATATGTTCTTTCTTTTTACCACTCCATTTTTTTGTGGAGTTATAACCAAAGTTGCAAACATCGCGATCGGGATTAAATTGGCGATGGGAAAAAATCGGAAAAAATCATAAAAATCGGGAAAAAATCGGCACATACAAAAATATTCATTTTTTTCAATTTTTTTAATATCTAAAGCACCCACAACATAAAATAAATGCATTGACACATAAATATGAAAAAAAAAACTAATATATAAGACGTGTAATATCATGTCTAGTGCTACATCACACATAATAGTGAATCATGTCCTGAATACTAAGTCCCGAGTCTCAACTCAACCTCAAAATATCAACAAAAAATATAATAATGTATCTCATATCATGAGTCATAATGTTATATACAAAGGAATGCACCAAATAACCTATACTATTGATTTCCTCTGCCCCTCTTGCGAGAAAATGTAACAGCTTTCCCTCTAGACGAAGAAGCTAGCGGGGCTGGCAATGGACTCTGTTGTGCTCCAGATCTTGAAGCACCAAGAGCTAAAAGAGGCAGACCATGTCCTCTACCGATAGCACGGGTAGGTGGTGTCACCTCCTCCTCTTGTTGTTGCTCCTCTTTCTCCTCCTGATGAAACTCATCATTGATTCATCGCTACTAGAAATGGGATCATCAACAAGAGATACATAAACATCATCTAGCTCAAAGTCTTTAGACTTGGATTGCACAACCTTATAACATGATAGAAATTGAAAAAGTTTAACATGCCTAACCAATGATTTTGGTTTGAGTGAAGGGTTCATCTCCTCAACCTTAAAATGTGGTAGAAAAATATTAACATGCCTAAACAGTTGTTTTCCTTTGAGTGAAGGGCACATTCTTGTTAAGGCCACAGTAGGGGAGTTCAACAATCAATACCACCAACATCAACAAAGTTCAACAATCAATGCCACCAACATCAAGGTTCTTAAAGGACTTCATACTCTTGATCAAATACCAATCTCATACCCTTACACATAATAGAATCAAATGGAAATAATGCAAATCCCAAACCATGAAACCCTGAAAACCATTAAGTCTGCTAAATTTTGAGTGAAATCTAAAATTCTAGTTTCTCCATATGAAATCCAATGAGGTCGAAACCACTCTTAAACATCCTGAGTCATTTCATGGTAATGTTAAAAATTTAAGTAAAAGGATGAAAATGAAAAATAAAGGAAATATCACTTTTACTTTAAGGATTTAACACTACCATTAACTGCCAATAGGGTGTGTCAGGAAAATGAGAGGGCTGTAAAAATGACAAAAAAAAAAATCGATTTTTGAACTTATAGGGTTGTTGTTTGATGGGCCCACGATTTTTTCCCGATTAGCGATTTTTTCAAAAAATCGTGCAAAACATCGCCGATTTAATCGTTTTGTTGAAAAAATCGCGATGTTTGCAACTTTGGTTATAACAATAAAAATTCATTTTTTATTCTATTTTTTCACATAATTCATTGAATTTTCCTAAGATAAATTCCCCACCCCTATCTATTCTTAAGCATTTGATCTTCAACTCACTTTCATTTTCAACTGTTGATTTGAAAGTTTTAAAACAATCTATTGTTTTTTATTTATATTTGATGAAAAATACCACGTCATTCTAGTATAATCATCTATGGTGAAAATGTGAAGTTGGGTTACACATTTTGCCCTTTTTTGAGAAAAAAAAAATATCATTTTTAGAAGTTCAACTTTCTCCAAGCCAAAACAATTTTTCTGTTTAGAATTTCATTTTACGATAAAAATAAAACTTGTCAAAAATTTTATTAAATTTCTATTACTTATTTTTTGGAAAAAAATTTATTCACATTTGATATGTCAACTTAACAATTCTTTGAGTGTGTGTTCTTTAGCAATTAAGGGATTTATAAAAAGTCATGTCGAGAATTGTTGGAGTATTCTTTGAAAACTTGGTGTTTTGAGAAAAAAAAAATGTGTTACAACAAACTAGACAGATTCTATTTCGTTATCATTATATTTACGAAACCAACTAATGCATATCATAATTACTAGGATTTTTTTAATTGAACCAATATGAAAAAACTGCATATTTTGAATATGTTTCGGTCTGCATCAAGATTCTCAACATATTTTTTATAAACTAAAAATATAAAAACTACCCATTATGGACGATGGACCAATGTAATGCACCATAAATTTTTAATTTTTTTTTACAGTGTATTTTGGGAGATACACAATTTTGATTTCACGAATCATAATGAACTTCAGAAATTTTTTGCACCCATTTTATTACAAAATTAATTAAAATTAGTAAATATATATGGAATTCCATAAAAATTATATCTCCTAAAAGTAGATTGAATTCTGCAAATTGTAGTCTTGGTTCTGAAAGTTAATTCATAAAATTTGATGGATTTTAACCATTCCAAAGTTGAGGAAATGTGTTCAGAGCCGATTTGCATCGTAGTTGCAGACATTTTAGTTCGGCCGAAATTTTTTAGTCACTCCATCCCGTTAGTTTTAACGACAAACAAAGTTCGGTCGAAATTTTTATCACAAATTCCGTCGGCCGGAAAAAAATTGATCAAGCCCCTAAAAAAAAACAAATTTCGCAACTCTATAAATAGCCGAAAATGAAAACATTATTTTTTGACATTTCTTCATTTGGGTTAAATTTGCAAAGGAAATTTTTAGGGCTTAATTTGCAAAGGAAATTTTTTGGGTTGAATTTTGAAAGGAATTTTTTTGCGCTGAATTTGCAAAGGAAATTTTTTTTGGGTTGAATTTTCAAAGGTTTTTTGGGCTTAATTTTCAAAGGACATTTTTTGGGGGTACTTTTTTAAAGTGAATTTTTTTTAGAGTAAGCGTTTTGGGTTGAAGTAAATATTTTATAATGATTTTTTAAAGTTAGTTTTTGTCTAAATTTTTAAAGCGATATTTTTTTGCACGAATTTGAAGGAAATATTTTGAGCTTCATTTTTAAAAGACATTTTTTTTGTAGAATTTTTAAAGTAAGTGTTTTGGGTTGAAGTATTTATTTTGCGCAAAATTTTTAAAGTGAGTCTTTTTTAAATTAAATCTTTTGTGATGATTTTTTGGAGTTTTTGTCTAAATTTTGATAGTGAGTTTTTTTTGCAGGATTTTGAAGGAAATTTTTTGAGCTTCATACTAAATTATCATGGGAAATCAAAGAAATTGCAAGAAAAAATATGATCGAATAAGAAACCCTAAGAATCGTAGAGAATACGGGAGAGAATATCGCAAAAAAATGAGAGAAGAATGCTCAAATATTGAAAGATAAAATCAACCTCAACTAGAAGTTGAAGCATGTATGTAAATGTAAATATTATAAATGATATTTAAAATTTAACTAGTGTATTATGAAACTTAATTTTTATTTGATGGACTAATTTGAAAAATATGTTACAATGTAAACAGAGAGAGATATTCCTCATAACATTGATGATGAGATAGAAAATTTTGAAAGAGAAAGTGAAAGAGATATTGAACCAATGATTGAAGATGTTGAAAATGTTGAAAGAAATTCAAGTGAAGAAATTGAATCACCAGTATGTCTATATAAGTTAAATGTGTATTATTTAAATTATACATATTTATTAATTTAATTATTTATTGAATATTTAAACTCATTTTGTACATTTAATTCTCATATGTACAGATGAAATCCATATTGATGATGAGATGTTAGAAAATGTTGACACTGACACATATGGAGATAAAAAAGCTGACCATGTTATACGATATCGTGTTAAGCACATTATTTATATATTATTCAAAGATGAAAATGTGGCAGTTCAATCCCAAATTTTGAGAAGTCTCTTAACATCAAAGAAATTAAAATAAGCTACAACTCTATTGGGTATTCAAAAATCAACAAAAGATAAAAAAAAAAACGAAGGAAAATGTGATACAAAATATAAATAGTGCTCTAAAGTCAATTAGAAGATCTAGAAAGAAAAGTGATTTAGATGCATGTAGAGAAATACAAATGGTAGTGGTTTCATCAAGTACTAAATAGAATCGTTTGGTAAAATCTTTGGCACAAGCATTAGGGACCTCACGAAGAGTATTGCACAAACATCAAAAATTTTGATTACAAATAGATGTAAATGATGAACTCACTTGTTGGATAGTTATTTGTAGGCAACCATACAAAGATAGAGTTGGAGAATATGTTAAAAAATATATATATATGAAAAATTCACGTGTTTCACCAAAAGAAGGGATGTCATGTGATGAAGAATAACACGAAATCAGTACGAAGAACATGTAAAACATATCTTGGACACCACTCAAATAGAGTTGTTCAATAAGTTCATAGAAGAGAATCGTGAAATTAATGTCTCAATCAGTGCTTTTGTGCAACAAAAACCATGGTATGTTAAACCTATCATTGTACGCGACACTTGTTTTTGTCGTTATCATGTGGAATTTCAGTTATATTATGACACATTCCTTAATTTTGGTAAAACATTTTGGAAAAATTCACCTCCTCCTTCCACTATCCATGATTTTATTGAAATTTGCAACAATAAAAAGTGAAATTAGCATCCAGAAACAACATGACAACACACACACTAGTGTGGTATCATAGGTCACACAGTGATGGGTCCTGGCGATACATTAGTGTGTCTAATTTAATTTTCCCTTAATTAAATTGGACAATAAATAGTAATATTATATCATAATCACTTTTAATAGTTAACTGAGTGTGATAGACTCAGTTAACTCATGGAATTCAAGTTGACGGTGGTTAGTGAGGCATGCAGAGTGATTCTAGTTGTATTAGAGTTCAAGTTGCAGTTTGTGCAATAGTTTAATGCAAGGGAAATCAGTTAACTCAGTTAAGTGAGTTAAAGTCAGTCTAACTAGTTGTAACTGAGTGTTGAACTAGTGAGAGGTCAAGTGAATCAAATCAGATTTGTTTCACATGCAATGATATTTCAAGTGACTGATGATTTACTATTAATATTTGCATGCATGTAAGTTCTGATGAAGACCCAGTTGAGACAAAGGTTAAAGGGGAGTTAACTATTAGTTGTATTTTTAGCAAACTGCCCAAATGTACTTAAAGCACCATAGGATGCCCATGATACTCAGTGTGTGGAGTACTAAAAAGGTATGCTTTTGACGATTATTTCAGTGGCTTTTTAGTAGAATTTGTAAACCTTTTTGCATCATGAATTTGGAAAATAATAAGGAATTATAATAAAACATGTGAGAATTGATATGCAAGACTTAACCGCTGATAATTGTTATTTTCTGTGCAGGAAAAGGAGAAAACGAGAAGTTGCCGTTCCAAAGGAAAGGACAAAGTCGAAATAACTGTTGTCCCTCTGAAGGAGAACCGAATGCAAACAAGGATAAGCAGATCAAAGCAAATCGGCCCGGAAAAGGAGGAGAAGACACCAGCTTGGCGCAAAAGAAAAGAAAGATGGAGGATTAACAATTTGGCGAATCCCTCAGGATCTTCGATCCTGAGGGATCGCTACTTTATTTATCTTGTTACTTGGACATCTCCGCCGTCACCTTTATATAAAGGGACAGCACTGTTAGCTTGGGATATACGTTTTTATGTAATTTTATGTTAAAAATCAACTCTGATCATTGAGTCTCGTTGAGAACTGGTTCATTGTATTTTTGTCCGATGCATTAATATAAGCTTGGTGATTATCTCATCTCTGTGTCTAGATTAACTTAAGGCGGTGTACCCTTGGAGGCTAAGGGCCCGGCCCCGGAGGACACTTGCTTCTGTATCACTATGATTTGAATTCTGCGTGGTTTGTTTATCGTTGTTATTTGGTAATCTGATATGCTTTATAAGTTGATATTACATGCTCTGTTAAGATTAAATCATTGAGGTTTTTATAGATAGAATCGTGTATTGACTCTGCATCAAGTTATTAATCCTTTCAGAGTTAATTGCATGTTATTAAGTCTTAACCGAATATTCTTATTGTTCTGTTACAAAGCTTTTATACTGAACATTCATATCATAGATTCGTTTGAAGTAGTGTTCTTCATGATTATTGGATTCAGAGATAATGTTGTTCTATTTGGGAGCACAGTCGTATCCCTGTTAATTAAGATTACTATTTCAGCGTGTTGTGTGCGTATATGATTTACTAGAGCTGTTCCATAATTTGTCAATAGTTAATGTTGTTCCATTAGTGTGTTTTGCGTGATTTGCCTTAAGAGTGAAAGATTGTTATTTGATTGCGAAGAGTGCATTTGGGTTAATAGATTAAGTTTGGTTACGACTCGCGAGACTTAGTTGTTCGACTGCTGTTCCATTTTAGAATTACTGTTCCATTCCAGATTTGTTGTTCAATTCTTTATTTGCTGTTCCATTTTGCTATCTATAGTTCTATTTACTCACATTTGTTGGTTTGGTGTGAGAGACGATCTAAGGCTGTAGTGAGCTTTGGAATTCACTGTCTAGCTCCCAGACCCGTGGTCTATGCTCTAATTTCCTTTCCATCAGTTTCCAAAGGGATGGGTTATCGCTGCCGAACCCTTGACTGATAAGCTGCTGAGTTTTCTGAATGTGTGATTTATTCTTTTGAAGTAATTTAGTTATAAACAAGCATCCGTTTACTCTTGTATTTCTTAAACACTGTACTACTAGCATTACTCTGACAAGTGATAGCCTCAGACTGAGACACTCTTTGGAATAACAAAACGCTCCCGGATTGACATATTAATGTGAGGTAATTAGAGGTGAAAGAGACCCTTTTTATAGCTCTACATTTTGGCGCCGTTGCCGGGGAGGTTAACCTCATTATTCCCTGAATTACGTGTCAGCTCACTATTGGGAAAGATAGTGTACGACGGTATGGCATGGCTTAACGGCATGGCATTTCTATTTTTACACAAGTTGCTGTTCATAATCCATTTCTGTTGCATTGTTGCATACTCTGTGTTTTTTCTCTCGAAATCTTGCGATTATCACCTTCTCTGTGTTTCAAACAGCACAAGCAATTGCTGTTCCATTGAGAATCCACAGTGAAACCATGGGAGGAAGGGCAATTCGAAGCGAACCTCAGAAGTTGACAATCTCCGCTGCTGCCCGGGAGATCCTGGAAAGAGCAGGATGGTTGAATTATCTCAGTCGCCTGCAGGAGTCTAATGAAACAGTAGCGATGGAATTTTTGCAGAACCTGCAGGATGATCACTCCACAGTAAGGGGGAAGCGGATAGCGGTCACCGATGATATAATTGCAGAAGTTTCAGGACTACCAGCCACCGGACCAGTATGGACATTAAAGAAGGAAAGATTACAGAAGATCATGGAAATTTTCCAGGACGAAGGCCAGAGCTTGACAATTAAGGGGAAGGGAGTTCTGCCAGCAACCCTAGGAGAACCCTGGACGGAATTAGCAAGAACAGTGCAGAGCTACATCACCTGCGAAGGAAGGAAAGACGTGGTAAGACCATGACATCTTAAACTCTTAGCTGTTTTAAAGCAGAAATGCTCTGTAAATCTACCTGCACTTCTGAACTCATTACTGCATGATGCTGCACAAATCATAAAAAAGGCACAGCATGTAGAGTCAGTCATTAGTCACGATGGGTTAATACGATTAGTAGTTAGTCATGGTCTCACCCAGCAGCAGAGCAGCTAGGAAGAGCTGATTGCAATGATTAAGGGGGGATTGACAGCACCATCCCCAAAACGTAAACATTCTACAAGCACACCAGAACGTCCGGCAAAACGCAGAGAATTAGTACAACGGAAACATGTTGCTAGTGCATCGGAACGACCAGAGATACACCAGGAATCGGCAAAGCGCAAGCATGCCATCGATCCACCCGAGCAGCCAGAGGAGCCCAGAAAATCAGCCCGGTTAGCTCGGATGAGAGGAAGCATAGAGAAGCCCAGAAAATCAGCCCGGTTAGCTCGAATGCGAGGAAGGCTGGACAAGCTCCAGGAAAGCGCCAGCCAACCAGTGGTAATTGAGGACGAGCAATCCGAAGAGGAAAATGGGGAAATAGCCAAGCATTCGAAAATCGAAGCAGAAGCTGAACAGGAGGAAGAAATGGGACAGCAGGAAGGTAGCCCATTACAAGACCTACTGGGAGAAGATGAATTGGCCGCAGTCCTAGCCAATATGGGTAAGTATGGCCAACCTTCTAGTTCAGAGGACCTCCACGACAAACCCCAAGAAGAAAACATATCTGAAAAATCACATGCAGTAGAGACAGAAAAAGTTAATCTGCCTGTTCATGATGAAGAGGAGGTAAGAGATACTGAACGGGAACAATCTGTCCCCGGGACGCCAGAGGAAATTCTGGAGGGAGTAGGAACAGAAACAGTAGTTGCTCAGGAAGAGACAGAACCAGTCAAGGTTCCTACCCCAGAACAGCCAGAGCAGAACAGCGAGGAAGCACCCCAACAGAAAGATCCAGAAGCTAGTCATGGTCCAAATCACAGCAGACAGCCTGCTATTCCTTCTAATGAAACGCTGGAAATTAAGAAATTGCGAATGGAACGGCAGAAATTATTGAATACGATAACCCAGCTCAGACAACAAATTAGGATTCTGAAAGCAAACCAGAGGGTAAGAAACACCGGAGGGAAGAAAAAGAGGGCCAACAATCGCCCTGCTGTTCAAAACCCTACTGAGAATCCAGCTGCCGTTCCAAATGATGCTTAGGAACAGCAACAGACGGATATCCGTGTTAAAATAGAAAGGGATGATATAAGGACCAGTGACAAGGAAATTCAGACAAAGGCACCACCCTCAGGGGTAATAAGGGTTCTGAACTCCAAACAGCATAATAAGAAATTCCAGGTAAAACTCCCGGCCTCCACTGACCTATGGAAAAAAGATCCGAAGACAAAAACCTTGCATAAGATGATGAAGCAAGCCCAGCAAGAAGCCGAACAACTTAGAGAGCAAACGGTCCCCCGAGAAAAATATGAAGAGTTACAGCAGCAACTAAAGGACGTCAATCAATCCAAAATCCAGGCTTTTGAAGGATGGCGAAAGGAACAAGAGGAAGTTGCACAGGTAACCCGTAGACTAGATACTGTTATCAAGCAGATGAATACCTTGTGTTCTTTATACAATGACGTTTTAGCATGTAGGGCTCCTGCTAAAAACTATGCTCTGTTTTTATTAGAACGGTATTTATAATTAAAAATAAAAGTTGTTAAAGCAGGTGCCCCTATACAAATCAACACTGTCAATGACTTTATAGACTGCTGTAAACATTATGGAGTGAAGGTCCAGAGATTGCTGTGTGAACTTTATTTGCATGACCTTGTGCTAGATCATGAGACTGAGTTGAACCCTGGCCCTTTTGTTGGAGACATCCAATTACAAGCATTCATTTCATTCGGGGTTAATCAGATTAAGTGGCTTAAATCCTATGATACTTTCCAGAGTCAGGAAAATGGCCTAGATTTACGGGTTAGGGCTGAGCCTAGGAACCCAGTGCAGTTGTGGAAAGCTCATAGAAACCTCATAAGGACTCCTGGTGTCATTGAAACGGTAGGACCCATGCATGAGGCACTTATTCGACAAGGTTTAGAATATTTTCTTTCCATCAAAGACCTCGCCATTGATGCAGCCAAATTTCGGTACCGAATCTCTAATCCAAATATCCAGCTCAGGGAACCATTTAAGTATGAGAATTTTGAGTTAGCTGCCAACCGTTTGAACCTCTATGGCGAAAGAATTTTGAAAGCAAGGCCATCCTGGTTAGGATATAGATTTCGCACTCCAATTATTTGGCACCACGGACCTGGATGCCGGGCCCTTGTATGAGATGAAAAAGGGGACAAACGAATTGTTGCTTACATATTTCTAATCACTCATGTGGTTGTGGTCCTACTGTGGACTCCTTCTCCAGCATATTCTCTCACTGCCTTGCATGTCAACTACAATGTTTTCATGAGGACATGAAACAGGGTAAGCAGGGGGGTGTGTGGAGTACTAAAAAGGTATGCTTTTGATGATTATTTCAGTGGCTTTTTAGTAGAATTTGTAAACCTTTTTGCATCATGAATTTGAAAAATAATTGATTAACAAACATACTTGAAATTGATACAAAAGTATATGCTGATAGTGCTTAGCTAAGGGAAAAGGAGAAAACGAGATTTAGGTTCCAAAGGAAAGGAATGACAAGTCAAGATAAACTGTTTCTGCGAAGGGAGAAGCAAGATACAACAAAAGGATAGCAGGATCCAAGCAAATCTGACTTTTGGAAGGAATTGTTCCTGACTAAGCAAAAAGAAAGACAAGATGGAAAGACAACAGGTTTGTGAATCCTACGGGATATCTTGAATCTTTGAGATAACTTGCTATTATCTTGTTACTTGGACATCTCCGCCGTCACCTTTATATAAAGGGACAGCACTGTTAGCTTGAGGGGAGAATAGAGTGATACGTTTTTATGTAATTTGTTGTTAAACATCAGCTCTGATTATTAAGTTTCATTGAGAACTGGTTCATTGTACTTTTGTCTGATGCATTAATATAAGCTTGGTGATTATTTCATCTCTGCGTCTAGATTAACTTAAGGCGATGTACCTTGGAGGCTAAGGGCCCGGCCCCGGAGGACACTTGCTTCTGTACCACTACAATTTGATTTCCGCGTGGTTTGTTTATCGTTGTTATTTGATAATATGATATGCTTTATAAGTTGCTATTACATGCTCTGTTAAGATTAAATCATTGAGGTTTTTACAGATCGAATCGTGTATTGACTCTGCATCAAGTTATTAATCCTTTCCGAGTTAATTGCATGTTATTAAGTCTTAACCGAATATTCTTATTGTTCTGTTACAGAGCTCTTAGACTGAACATTCATATCATAGATTCGTTTGAGGTAGTGTTCTTCATGATTATTGGATTCAGAGATAATGCTGTTCTATTTGGAAGCACAGTCGTATCCCTGTTGATTAAGATTACTATTTCAGCGTGTTGTGTGCGTATATGATTTACTAGAGCTGTTCCATAATTTGTCAATAGTTAATGTCGTTCCATTAGTGTGTTTTGCGTGATTTTCCTTAAGAGTGAAAGATTGTTATTTAATTGCGAAGAGTGCATTTGGGTTAATAGATTAAGTTTGGTTACAACTCGCGAGACTTAGATGTTCGATTGTTGTTCCATTTTAGAATTGTTGTTCCATTCTTTATTTGTTGTTCCATTTACTCGCATTTGTTGTATTGGTGTGAGAGACGATCTAAGGCTGTAGCGAGCTTTGGCATTCACTGTCTAGCTCCCAGACCCGTGGTCTATGCTCTGATTTCCTTTCCATCAGTTTCCAAAGGGATGGGTTATCGCTGCCGAACCCTTGACTGATAAGCTGCCTAGTTTTCTGAATGTGTGATTTATTCTTTTGAAGAAATTTAGTTATAAGCAAGCATCCGTTTACTCTTGTATTTCTTAAACACTGTACTGCTAGCATTACTCTGACAAGTGATAGCCTCAGACTGAGACACTCTTTGAAATAACAAAACGCTCCCGGATTGACATATTAATGTGAGGTAATTAGAGGTGAAAGAGACCCTTTTTATAGCTCTACACAATGCAGTTAAGGAAGGTTGAAATTCCTTGATAATAGGGATTTCATTCCACATAAACTGCGTGAGGAAGGCAGGTTGAAGACAGGCTGAGAATTGGCTAAGTTTTGGTCCAATTTTGCCCGGATCAGTGTGAGATAGTTGTGACAGTGCAGGAGACTCTTGTGAGAAGAATGCATTATAATTGCTTCATGATCCCTTGATGAATATTAGAATATATAGGGGTTTTGAGCAGCAAGCTTTCCCCGAGAAAATTATCGGTGTTGTGTATTGATTTGCTTCTTTCTTTTACTTGTTTTGATTGGCGATCCTGTTTATTTTCATAAATTGATTTGTACAAGGATTCAGTATATTTCTTTATTATATCGCATTATTGGATTGAATCCATTGATATACATATTGTTTGTATAATTTCTACATGGTATCGGAGCGCAAGAAATCACTATAGTGGAGAAGAATTGAGTTTGTGTTGAATAGCATTCGAATTTGCAAAAGTATTCTTTGGTGCGACAGGTGGATCAAGATCAATATGGATTTCAATTGCTTAATATTGGAATATGCACTCAAGGAAAATTATAATTATATTTCATGAAAAGATAGGATGGAGACAGTTCTGGAGGAAAACGGGTTAAAATAATTCATTGATAATGGCATTCCCAAACCCACAGCAGCAAATGTCGCTCTTCTTGATGCTTCAAAAAATAAGGTTGCAAAGGTGAGGAGGATCCTATTAGAGGGAGTACGAGATCACATTTTCTCGAGTCTCCATGGAAAATTGACTCCATGTGAAATGTGGAAGGCTTTGACAAATCTGTTTTAGAGCAGCAGTGACCACAGAAAATTGGCACTGAAGGACAAACTCAGGCAAATCAAAATGGAGAAAAGGGACACTATTCTGGAATACTTGAACAAGTTCATCCAATGTTGTGATGATTGGAAATTTTGGAGTTATTGTAGTAGATGATTACTCGGTGATCCTAGCACTTTTAGGCCTTCCTAAGAGCTGGAATAGTTATCAAGACTTTGTCAATGGGAGGGAGAAGTTACCAGATTGGGAGTGACTTTGGTCAGATTTGGTACAAGAATAATTTAGGTGGAATACCAGGGATGGATCGTCATCTAAAACAGATGATGAGGAAAATTGTGCCTTGCCTAATAAGGCAAAGAAGGGAAAGGGAGAGAAATCCTATTCCAAATCCAAGACCGACAAAGAAGGCAAGAAGCATGACATGTCCAGAGTGAAATGTTTTCACTGTCACGAGCATGGAAATTATTCCACTAATTGTCCATAGAAGAACAAGAACAAGAAGGCTTCAATATTTTCAACTGGTGAGGCTTTTGCCTCGAAATTTGATTTGGACTTCTCACTCGTTGCATCCATGGTCTCTAGTGCAATGGGATTAGTTTGGTACTTGGATAGTGGTGCATATTTCCACATGACGGGAGACAAAGAACTTTTTAGTAGCTTGGAGGAGAAGGATCTCCAAGTGCATATCGAAATGGGTGATGATGGGAGGTATAGCGCTAACGGGATTGGTATAGTTTCCTTCTAGAGACAGTCAAGTAAACCCTTCTTATTAAAAGATGTCATGCATGTACCAGGTTTGAAAAAATAATTTAGTTTCAGTTTCAATGTTGGAGGATAGATTTTATGATGTGGTTTTCAGTGAAGGGAAATCATTCCTTCGACACAAAGCCATAATACAAGCCAAGAAGATTGGGATTCGTGTGAATAATATCTACAAACTTGATGTAGATGGTTGTGATGCATTGAAGGGTAAGGCGGACAAAGTGGTGAGCCAGGATGAGGGTGAGTTATGGCACATGAGATTGGGCCATCTACACCACAGTTCTTTGAAGGTCATGTAGCATATTTCTATGGGGCTTCCAAAGGGTACTCTTGTGCAAAGAGACACACGCAAGTGATGTACCATGGGGAAGTATGGGAAATCCATGCAATTTTCCCTTGAGAGGGAGCTTGATTTTCATGCAGATGAGGAACTCTTGGTTCCAAAGGATGAACCTAAAGATGTGGAGCAGCCACATGAGGAGGATCATGGAGTGGCAGAAACCACTCATGCAGAGACCTCCAAGTGGGGGAAATTTCGAGCCAGATGGGAAGAGGGAGTACATGTAGTTATACCGACAGGTGTGAGGTGGAGAGATGTACAAAATTAATCCCAAGAAGAAATTTGGGTAGGGTTCATTGAGATGGTGTGTCTCATGGATCGAACCTGGCTACGAGGATCCCACAGTGCAACAGTAGCAGGAAGGATTAGTTAGATTGATACAGTCAGATTTCAGGAGGACAAAAATTAGAGTGACAGGTGTCAGATACTAGAGTGTGGATCAGATTTGGCAGCAGTGCAGAGTGCATGGATGCAGATGTCAGCAGCGCAGAGAGTCCTGTAGACATTTGCAGTAGATAGCAACAGTCAGAAGACTTTGATGACAAACGCATTATATTGATTCAGTTGTTTGGAGGCTATTTATTTTTAGTTACGTTGCATGCAAGAGTTTCATTTGCGAACAACACTAGAGAAGTGTTGCATGTAAGATTTTCATAGGCGCATGCAAGAACATTCCAAAGGTACCGGATCGAGAAGAATTGATTCCTTTCTTATTGAGAGGGAATGTTGAAATTTGCAACAAGAAACAGTGAAATTGGCATCCATAAACAACATGATGACACACACACTAGTGTGGGATCACAGGTCATACAGTGATGGGTCCAAGCAATAGTCACATAGTGATGGGACCTAGAAATACATTAGTGTGTCTAATTTAATTTTCCCTTAATTAAATTGGACAATAAATTGTAATCTTATCTCATAATCACTTGTAATAGTTAACCGAGTGTGATATACTTAGTTAGCTCATGGAATTCGAGAGTAGGGTGGTTGGTGAGGCATGCAGAGTGATTCTAATTGTATTAGAGTTCAAGTTGCAGTTAGTGCATTAGTTTAATGTGTTATCACTCTAGTAAATTCTTAAGTTGTGGGATTTTGGATTTAAGTCAAAGAACTCTAGAGGTAACCTCAAACCTACTTCAAACTCTAGGATCTAGCCATCCTAGGGTTCAGAGAGGGCTCTCTCTTTAATATTTATCTTTGTTTGATTTATAAATGTTAGGCTAGTTATGAAAGTACAATTTGGTTTTGGTTTAAAGGGTTTGGTGGGAAAAAATCACTTGGAGGTAAGATAGAGAGAAATATACTTGTCCATTGGGCTATGGGGTCTAAATCAAACTAGAAACACTAGAAATCAAGGCCAAAAAGGTACAAATATATTCAGGGCAAGATAGATAACCCTCATAGATTTGGGAAAGTGGTTTTTCATGAGGTGGTATGATCGGGATAAAGGGTACTTAAGGATCCTTCGATCCGTAAAATGGAAGTAGAAGCCAGAGGTCAAACGGGAGAAGGAGCAATTAAGGGTTCCTTGCACTGGAAATCAGAAGAAAACATTAAAATGGCAACTAGTTAAAGACAGGAAGCACTTGACTAATCCTATAATAATTCTCCTAGTTACACATACAGACAGAACAAACATAAAATGAATGCATTAAACTTAGAAAAGGAAACAGTGAAAAGTAGGAAGTACTTCACTCTTCAGCTTATCACAGGGATCTTGAATTATGATGCCAATCAGCTTGTCCAGTCTTCTACTTCGAATTCAAACACACAAGAGCCTCCAATGTCCAACAAAATTTCTATAGTAATTCCAGCAATTTTATTCCACACAAAATACTTCTAAAATTGAAGTATTTATACAAAAATTATTACAAATATCCTAGAAGAGTTCTAGGAATAACTTTAGGAAAAATAAAATGTCATTACATAATAAAAGGGACATCTGCTTAACAAACTAGCAAGCTGTCATATTTTATTCAAAATAAATAGAATTGTTTTGTTAAGGAGCTTTTAGCTTCTTGTGTGTCCTGCTTGCTGGTTGTTAGATATTTATATGCAATTGACTTGCCTTCGCTGATACTCTTTCATGCTAATACTCTTTAACCTGATGCTCTTTAACGCTGATACTCTTTAACCATTAGTTTTACTGTTTTACCACTGTAAAATTGCCTTTTTAGCAGTAAAAAACATCATCAAACTATATTTTAATTTTACCTTTCTTTTGACTGTCTGTCTCTAGATAAATTTTCACTGTTTTTACCTTTTATCTTTACATAAAATCTGTGAAATTTTTCCACTCTTCTGTTTTTGGAATTTGGACATTTTTCAGCATCCTAAAGTTTTCATCAGCCTCTGTATATATTGTAAAATTAGGCTTGATGACAAAGAGGTGCTTTATTTCATGCTGTATAAAGAATAAATCCTCAAAATACTGAAGTAAAAATTTGTCTGTAGGGGTGCCTTGTGCTAGCTACTTATTTACTTGCACTTTAGAAAACTCCCTAATCTTGCTGTCATAGTCCTTTTGTGGCATAAGTTTCTCATTGAAGACATGTATGTCTGGTAATCCTTTTTGTCTGAGATTTGTATACTTTACCATAAATCTAGTTATGGCAAGGTTCATTGTTTCACACTTTTCTTCAATATTGTTCATTAAGCTCTTTTTAGTGACAAACTTCTTGATTTTCAAGATTGTCTTTGTCCTGTCTGATATTTTCAATTCTTCAAGTTCCTCCCTATTCTTGTTGTTTAAAAATGTAATGAGTTTTAAAGCCTGTGCAGGCTTATCAGTTAGCTCATCTTTTGTCTTTTGTATCTCTGTTTGGGCTGCTAATAGCAATTATTTCTACTCATATATAACCTGAATTGAAGTCCATTGATTATGAATGGCTTCAATTATGTTAGTCCAGAGATAATTTTTAATATATGAGATCTACTCTGTGAAAGTCAATTCCTTTTGTAAATTCTTGAGTTGCTCACCCAATCTGATTGCTTTCTGCTCATGATTTTTGGCATTGATCTCAGCTATCTTATTTTCCCTCTCAAGATTTTCAATCATCTTATTCATTATTTTTATTTCATCTGTCTTTAAATACATTTCTTCCATGGCTTTGATAATTTGGTTGGCTTCATCAGTGTGTTGTACATTTGTAGTAGAAGAGTCTGTAGTTGAAGTGGTGGTTGAAGTCACTGGAACTGCAGTTTCCAATGGGCCCTTTGGTGCTAATTTCTCTCCTAAAGTAGAGGGCACTATTGTAGTAATCATTGGGATGACTGTAGGAATTGTAGGAATTTCTGGCTCTTTTACAGTCTCTTTCTCTTGGACAAGCTGGTCCATTTGTGTTTCCATCTCCTTGATTTTTTTTGTCAATTTAAGTATGAGCTCCATCATTTCCTATTTTTCACTTTGATCCTGGAGGATTTCCTTTTTTTTTGGATGCTCACTTTGAGGAAGCTTGAGCTGTTTCCTCAAAGCTGCTATGTCTTCATTCTTTTTCTTGATTAATAGTTCTACTGCTTGGACATTTGAGGGATCATATCCCACCTGTAAAACTAGTTCCTCTAAGGCTTTGATCCTTAAGTCCTTGGCATAAAGTGATGCTTTATCCATCTTCATTTGATCTTGCATATTAGGTATGGTATTTTGAAGTTTATTGGCACTCATTTCTTTGGTTGCCACTGTAGAATAAAACATTTCATAGGTTTGTCTGTGGAACTTAATCTGGTCCAGCTCATGAATATTCTCTGTGCCTACCTCAAGGTCCACCTTTTTATAGTCTAATACTATTTTGGGTGCTAAGGTTGTAGGCTGTAAAAATGACATCATCATTTTATTGCTGGAATAGTCAAATGTTGATAATAACCTATTATGATTTCCAAGCTTCTGCTTCAGGAATTGAGAATATATTTCTTTCTTTATCTCCTCATTCTTCTGCTTAATTAGCTTATACCTTTCCTGATGTCTAAGTCCTTTCCCTCAGCTGGCTGTGAGGAAGAGGCTTCCATGTTGTGTTGCTTCTCAATCATCTGTGTGTCATTCTGATTGGATGTTGTTTCCTTTTGAATTTCCATAAGTGTTTCATTGATTATGGTTGTTGTTATATCATCATTGGTCACTAGAGCATCTGTTTCATCAATATCAATCGTTACTTTCTTCTTATCAACTGAACTAAGCTTAGGCCTTTTGCTATAAATTACTTTAAATTTGGTCTCAGTTATTGTCTCTGTTGTGTAATCTCCTTATTCTCTGACTCTTTTTGATGTTTCTAGTTGTTTGAAAACTTCTAAAGTTGGTGTTGTTCCTGTTTGGCTTACTGCCTCTATCAAGGTGTTTTCACTCCATTCAATTTTATTTGCAAACTTTTCTATTTCGGGCTTGGACTCATGGATAAAGGGTGTTAATTCACACTTTACCCTTAGCTTGCTTAAGATCCCTTGTGGATCATAATTCCATGGAAAACTCTCATAAAATCTGAACTCTGATAATTTCTTTGCTATTTCCTTTTCTGCATCTCTGTGGTTGATTATGAATGGCCTAACTTGATTCTTTAACTTAAACTGGGTCTTCTTTTTGGCTGCCATAAATTTAATTGAATCTGCATTGAGAATTTGTCTAAGATATTCAAGTGCAAAAATTCTCATACACACATGCTTGGGAAACTTGTAGGGTAACAAGTTTGACCCAAAAATCCTTAATTCAGTGTGTTTTTCATAGAGGTACCAATCTCCAACTTTTTTATGCTCTGAAAGCTGCAATATTCTTTTCATTTCTTCACTGATCCTAGGCTGTTCTGATTTGTTTAATATGCTCATTGCTGGATGCAAAAATAGTTCTGAAAACTCTAAATAAGTGGAATCATTGGATTCTTTTCTCAGTAATGAAGTCCAAAAGATGTAGAAATTATATAACTAATGCGTTATACATCAAATATTATCCTGATCACACACTATTTGACTTCATGCATAATACAGAATCTCTTCTACTAATGATCATTACTTGCGTAAATTAAATCAATTGCATGCACACATTGAAACCATAAAAATTCACACATATGAACACAGTGTTTTAACGGGAAAGCCTGAAGCTAAAAACCCCAACTATCTGTATATAATATATGTCATAGAGATCATTTAACAATCCTCATACAAAGCTGATGATATAAAGCTCTCAGTACAATACAATCGCTACACACTAATCAGGCCCGATCTAGCAAATCCATGCACCGATCTTTGCCACCTGCTAGCCTGCCTCTACTGCGCAATCCCTGCTAAATATTGGCTCTGAATGAACTCAAATTGGTCCAGCCTTGCTCACGCAACCCTCATTGGCATATCCAATCACTGTGTGTTGCAAATCATGCAACACTATAGTCACAACTGATAGTCAACCTGCTCTTTCACCTACCTCTCCACTGGTCTCCACTGAAACTGTCCATGCACTGGTTAACTGATGTATTCTTCAGTTGATTAATGAGTTAATATTTAGTGAATTAATTAATAATTAATTCACACCACTCTCACTAGTGTATCAATCAGTTGAACTAGATACAACTAGCTCAAGTTTGTGTCTAAGCGAGTTAAGCGTTTCTTTCCATGACTGCCTCAATAACTCCACCAAATTCCGTCACATGAGTTCTAACTGAAGTCTCCATGCAATAGCTCCACTTAACCCTCAGGAATAGCGCAATTCCTTCTGTTAGTTCCTGTGCCACATCTTTTCACTTAACTGAAGTGCTCCAAGAGAATAAGATAATGTTTAGAGTCCAAATATTATTAAGAGCTAATAATATTCGACATATCTATTTTTACACAAGCAATCTAAAAATAGAATCTGCCCAATATGTCTAAAAATAGAAGTCCATCTATTTTTCCAACTTGACCAACCATCCACAAATAACATCCTGCAACTCATAGAATATGATCGACATATCTAAAAATAGACATGGTCTGAAAATAGACTTGCACCAAAAATAGCCTGCAGGCCCACTTAGTGAAGGTGACTCTTTTCACTAAGCTCATCATCTTGTTGCAATCTCAACAAAAGATAATTGATAGGGGCTTTACTTCTGCATCCATCTTTTGAAAAGAAACTGGAAATTTGTCTCCTTGAGAGAATAAAAACAAATGGAAAAGATAAGATGAATATCTAAAAACTCCTTTTGTGGGTAATTTAGTCAAGTGGTAGTGGATGGTATCTGCTATGAAACCAGCATAGTCAAAGATGACTACTGGAGGTTGACCAGGAGACATGGTGGACAAGAAACCAAGAATAGATTCATCAGTATACTCATCTATAAAATATCCAAGGATAAAAGATAGCATAGAAATAATCTATCTAGAACCTTTAGGAAATTTAGCGATGGAGTATGGAGGATTTATCTTTGGAATGTCAACATGAGAAGACATAAAATTTTGAAAGATCATGAACCTTTTAGGGAAATCTATGCCAAGGTATAGTTGAGTTAATTCCTCTATAGACAAGGGGACTGCCTGGGGATCAGGTTGTAATTGAAGCATTTGATTAATTGACTGGGCTGTAATGGTAAAAAATATTTCTTTTTCTGCATTTAATATAGCCCTTTGATCTAGCTCATAGTATTTTTGACAAATTCTGATGAGTTCTTTACTAGGATGAGTCAATGGGACTATATACTTCGGCAAATGGGTTTCCCAAATTGGAATATCATCTTTGTCTAGATATTTTTCATAACACTAGTTGTGTATATCTAGCAAATTAAACTCAATAACAGGGTCTGCAATTTTATAGTCAAGATTAGTCAAAGGAATGTTTTCAGCAGCAACCACAAGTGGTTGAAGGGGGTTTATTGTTGTAGCATATTTGACAGTGATGGCTGGGGTAGGCTTAGGGGCTTTGGATCCCTCAAATTTAGGTGTTTTAGATCCTTAAGGTCTGCTTGTGCTCTGTTTCTTAGGAATTTTGGGTAACTACTGCAATATTAGACTGTTTGCGGGAGATTTTTAACAGGGAGGAAATTGAGAAATTTAGGTTAAGGATGGCTTCTTTTGGACCTTTTGCCCAGCTAGGTAAATTTGAGGATGTAAAACTGGCATAACATAGAAAACAAGGGTTTTTTGAGTCGGTTTGATTGAAAAAATGGGTTTTCAAGGTAATTCATAGGTTTTAGCCGTTTAAATCCTTAATTTTGATCTTTAGACTGTGAAATTTGAGGAATTTGGCTTTAAAAAGGCTTGCAATAGAAAACAAGGTTTCCTGGGAAATTTTTTCCAGGGTTTGGCCTTTTTTTTGGTATTTTTGGGAAGTTTTTTTAGTGAATTCTTCAATAAAAATGGGTTGGTTCTCTTAAAGACGGTTTAAAACTCGATTTATAGGTTTCAATTTTGAGAAAAATACCTTTTTGCAGGTATCTGGCTTTGAAACGGATTTCTGAGGTTTTTAGTTGAAACTCAGGCTTCAACAATTTGTCTAGAGCGGTGCACAACTTCTCAATCAGTCTTCATATGTTTAATTCTGATAACTGCAAAGGTTTTGGGTGAAAAAACTAAGAATCAGGGCTTAAATGGCTTTAAACAAAGCTCAGGAAGAGTTATATAAAAGTGCAAATGCGCGGATAACATAAAAACAACTTAACCAAAGGTTTTAATTTTTTGATTCAATCACCACAATTGTCATTAAATGCAGGTCTCGTCAATGGCGAGAGGCGGTTTCAGAATTTGAAACGAAACCGGAGAGTGGTTATCGTGTGAAAATTGGGCAGTAAGTGGTTTAGAAGACAAATGAACGCGATCAGCGTGCGACACATCACGAAGGGAAAAATGGTCAAAACGGCCATTTTTCATCCAAAGGTCTTCATTAGACGGACGATTAGTTTTTGCGCACGTCTTTCGCACACAGGTATTTGGATGCGGAAAACAAGTGCGAAAAGGGAGTCGAAGATTTGGTTTAGAAGGTGCAGCCAAAGGAAATGATGGGACCGGGAAAATCATGTATGCGAGCGGTTTAAACTAGGCTTTTGTTACACTAAAAATGTCACCCGACATTATAACGGCCCAACCAGCAGGCTCATTAACACTCATACATGCCTCCTCTGCAAGTCTTACAACCTTTACTCCTCATGCCAAGCCTCAGAACTGGAAGAAAAACCCTAAAAATCTCTAAAACTCAAGGTACGCAGGTAACATGAGACCTTCCTGTGTTTTTAGCTAGGGTACGCAGGTAATGTGAAGATAAACTGCGTTCTAGAATGCATTTTTCCAGTGTAATGCCTGTGGTACCCCTATAAAGTCAAAAAGCGCGAAAGAAAAGATTAAAAAGTTAAATTTTGGTCAATTTTGGAAGGTTTTGGATGAGATTTTTTGGGGATGAGTACGCTTTAGTAAGGTGCATGTATCCCACACCTTAAGGAACTAAACCCTTGATGTGAGGAGCCTATCCCTTTGAAGGAGGATTCTATCCCTTAAAAGGTGGAATCCTAACCTCCTCATCTGCTCTATAAAAGGAGGCATTGGGTAGCTTCAAAAGGTTAAGACTTTGAAGATTAATTTAAGAAATGAAGATTTTGATGTTAAGAAAAATAATGGAGGATTGAAGAGTTCAAGCTTATGAATGATTGAGTTGAAGTGCTGTTGAGATTTAGACTTCTTTCTGCTGAGCTTTTGAGAGGAAAGATCACATACCTCTATGTGCTCTTGAAGGAAGAGTGCAAGACTTATCAAAGTAGAGGAGACTCCTGCTTCGGACCCCGGGAAGCCTTTTCGAACATCAAGGCTAAGGTTGTAAGGTTCTTTTGTATATTTTAAGATTAATACAGTCAAGTTCTGTTTTTCTCAATAAATTGTCATTCGATTGTTTATTTCAATAAGCTGTCGTTTGATTGTTTATTTCATAGATTCCTTGATCACTATGATAGGTATGTTTTATGATTATTTGTTATAAAGGTGCTATTGATATTTGCTTATTTGTGATTGTAGATCAACGAAAGATGATACTTTCTTGCGACAAAAGAGCTCTTGTTGCAATGAAGGATTATTGATAAGACAGAAGCACTATGAGTGCAAATAAGCATTTGGATCTAAGGTAGGATCGACACCTTCATAGCATTTATTTGTAAACGAATATATTTAGAGAAAGACAAACTTAGTTGTTCCATTTATTTGCTAGATTGTCTTGACACTAGGGAGATCGGTCTTGTCCGCAAGAACGATTTATCCGACCAACAAATTGGCGACTCATTTGGGGAAAATACTTGTTGTTTTTTGGTTCTCTTTTATTTTGATTTGAGGGAAAGTTTTTCTCGGTTTTGATTGATTGATATATTGCACAGGTAACAGGATTTTCTGTTTTTTGAAAATTTTCAAATATTTTGTGTTTTTTTCTCTAATTTTTCCGAGGACCTTTCTGTCTTCTTTTATACGGTCTGGGCGATTCCAGCATGTTTTCTTTATAGTAAGCAGGTGCGGTACCACTTTGTTATCCAGGGCATAGGACACGTTAAAATTTTTGAAAAAACTCTAGATTTCTTTTTTCTAGTTTAGTTTAGATTTAATTTAGGATTCTTAGCATCTACCTAGATTTGTATTTCTCTGTCAAAAATCCTTGTTTCTGAATTTCTTTCAGCAATTTTTCATCTCATCAATCTCCATTAAGTTAATTGGGTGTTTTGAGTCTCTTTTTGGAGAAATTATTAACTTGATTTCCTTTGGTCATTACTTGGAGGTTTGTCTCATTGTTTTCACAATTTTTCATCTTTTCGCTTTTGTTTTTGCAAATTGTGTATGAGTGTTAATCACCTTTGCGTATTTTTATTTTTGATCTTTGGAACTCTCACCCAATTTTCTTGACTTGCACTTGATTGGTTCTTAGATCACATTAGAATCATCTTGTGTTTGAGAATTCTCTTGCATAGATCACATTTGCATAATTAGAATTATCATTTTCAGAATATGAATGAAAAATGTGCATAGATTACATTTGCATACTTTTCATGTAAAGTACATTCTGAAAAATCAATCGTAGATTTAGATCAGTTTTCTTTGATTTGAATTTAGATTTTTTTTATGCTTGTTTTAAAAACACAAAAATATAAAAATTGTTTTGGGATTGATTTGCATTAGTTTTTCTTGATAAAATTAGTGCATTAGAGAATTTGTTATATTTTCTCTTAGTTATCAATCTTTGCATTGTTGGAAGTGCATGGAAACTCTCTCCTTACTTTATTTAGGATTCATCGAATTGAAAAGATTACATTATCATATTCGATTGCATTCAGTTTTGGGTCGGGTCATAACACCATTGGTTTCATGTCATAGATGGTTTGGTAATAACGACCTAAATAACACGGTAGCAATTAAATTCATCTAGTAATTTTTACATTTTCGAGCTCTTTCACCAACATAGCTTAGGCTAGTGTCTTGGAATAGGTTTTAGTTAACTCTCCCAAGACAATAAAACCAAACAAGTAGAAAGATCTTGCGGTAGGAAAAATTCCAATTGTTCTGTAATATGGAAGCTCTATCCTAAAGGAGTCAAGCACGAGATCATATCTGAACCAGTGAGGTAATCAATCCTTCCTCATTGGGAACGATAGAAGATATACACGTATTAACAACGGTAAACCTCGGATAGACCATTGTCGAGGAGCCCGGGGTCACTTGTCGGTATACCTTGGATTATGTCAAGGAGCCTTCAAGGGGATTGAGCTTTGATACTCTACCCTTGCGTGTGTGTCGGATCATAGACTGTTCCCCCAGGTATATTTATTTCTGTTGGTAACCTTAGTGGCCATAATCGATAGGATTCTTTCCTAAGGTGACGGTGGAGGGAAGATCCCACTGTACCTGGAGCAGACGTCGACTAGACTCACTTGGACTCTCCGGAGGGTTATCTTCACTCGAGATGGTATAGTGGAGAAACTTGCACCGGTCTGTTTCATTAAGCAGGTTGTCGGGGTAACTGTTCCAACCGCCCTTTCTGTATTAAATTCTATGATGTTGGATTTCATCACCAACTAGTGGTTTTAGTACGGGAAGTTACTGTTTGTGTGTGGTTTGACTCCTAGATTTGATAGCGCATGTTAATTTGTTTGTTTTTACTTTTAGAGACCATAGGTGTGAATTGTGAATTTTATTGTTAGGTGTAAATTGTTAATTGTTAATTTTAGTTTTTACAATTGTTAATAAAATTCACTGAAGTTGAATATAATGGAAAACTATTCCGGAATTTACCAACCAAGGAATCCCTCTTAACGAGAATCCTAGTACTTTTCCTTGCTTTGGAAATGTTGGTCCTCCTTATATGGCTACATTGTCATTACCTGGATTTACAATAGGTTTACCTATATGGTTATTTTCAACTTCGTTGGCCCCAAACACTCCAATTGTTCCACCTCAACCGGATGCTTCACAGAGTTCACCATCTCAACATCACCAACCTTCTGTTGACCCTTTACCTTCTTCGCCTAATATTTCTTCCTCCATTTCTTCCTCTTCGCTTGGTAAAATCCTTGACGCTAGTAACCAAGTGGCTAAGAAGAAGAAGAAAGGGAAGAAAAAGAAGAAGAAGAAGCAAGATAAGGAAGAAGTCAACCAACCAACCATGGCTGTAAGTGTTAGTTGTGTTGAGGAAACCTCCAACATGCATCGTAAACCCAAATACCATTGCAGGCTTTGTAAGGGTGACCACTTCCTTATCAATTGTCCTGGTATTCCAAAGGTCTTGGAAGTATGGTCAGAAAAATCTCATCAACTTTCCGTTGATCCATCAACCATGATAGTCAAAGTTCCCCGGGGAAAGGGTAAAGTAGTTTCCTTTGTAAGTTATGCAAAGGGAGTCATCAAACTCACACTGGCTCACATGATGAAGTTTCAAAAATTGTTGGAAAACCATCGTCTCCACAAATAAGAATTTCCAACCGACACGTAACGATCTTCCCAACCTACCGTCAATTGACGGAGTGATTGATCTAGTTTCAAGTACAGTCGATCCCACTCTTCCATTGGAGAGTGAAACTCATATCACTCAGGTTGATGATCCATTAGTTGATCAAGTGGTCGATTCGATTTCACATTCGGTCGATCCCATTCTCCCTGTAGAAAGTGAACTTCATACTACTCAGGTTCTTCTTGTTACATCAGATTCTTCTATGTCGGGGGGCATTTCACCTGTTTCTACAGAACCCCCTCCAAGTACTGAGGTCTTTTCCTTTGATTGGAATAGACTGACAGAACCTCATCTTCCTTCCTCCATTCCTTTCAAAATCATTGTGAAGTTTGGTGGTAGGGACATACACCGCACACAAGTAGATGAAGGTGCTTCTGTTAGTATTTTATCCTCAACTGCTTGGAAAGCTTTGGGTTCCCCTCAGCTTGTGCCTATTACGCAGAATCTGAAAGCTTTTAACAGAACCATTAGTGAACCTTTAGGGATCCTTCCTAAGTTTTCTATTACATTGGAAGGTAAAACTATCTGTATTGATCTTATGGTAGTTTGAGGTCCCTTGGATTTCATTTTACTCCTTGGGCGAGACTATGTTTATGCAATGAAAGCTGTCGTGTCGACACTCTTTCGCGTGATGTCTTTCCCTCACAATGGGAATATTGTGACTATAGACCAGCTTTCGTTCCCTAGTCTTGTTTCTACTACCAATAATATGACACCCCTAAATGTTCCTATTTCAAAAGTGGTATCTACCCCGCCACGGGTTAATTATGTGGCAACTAGTCCCATGTTTTCAGTTACTGATGGAAGCGAGCCTCTCACTATTTGCTCGACTTCCTATGACTTAGATCTGGTAATTGACATGGAAAACTCTATGGGATTATTTGAACACGATGTTCTTATCCCTTTTGAGTCCCTTGACATGTGTTCCTTCCAGAGAACTATTCTTCCTTCTAATGAAGACCTCTTGGAAGCCATGATCGAGGTGTGTCCATTTGACATGTGTTTCTTCCAGTTGGAAGCCATGATCAGTAGGGTCCGAGGAAAGTTCCTTATACTGTGTCAACCTCGTTAAAAAATGAATCAGTGTGTCCGAGGATGGTTCCTTTTACTGTGTCAACCTTGTTAAAAAAATGAATCAGTGAGGCTGAGGAGAGTTCCTTGTACTGTGTCAACCTCGTTAAAAAATGAATCAGTGAGTCCGAGGAGAGTTCCTTGTACTGTGTCAACCTTGTTAAAAAATGAATCAGTGATTGTGAGGATAGTTCCTTTTACTGTGTCAACCTCGTTACAAAATGAATCAGTAGATACGAGGATAGTTTCTTTTACGGTGTCAACCTCGTTAAAAAATGAAACATGTAGGTGAGGATAGTTCCTATTACTGTGTCAACCTCGTTAAAAAATGAAACATGTAGGTGAGGATAGTTCCTTTTACTGTGTCAACCTCATTAAAAAATGAATCAGTAGGTAGATTGTAGAGAGTAAATTGGTAGATTAGAATAAATAGTTTTTGAGGACAGTTCTTTTCCTGTGTCAACCTCGTTAAAAAATGAATCAGTTGGTCAAAGGATAGTTCCTTCTACTGAGTCAACCTCATTAAAAAATGAATTAGGTATGAGGACAGTTCTTTTTCTGTGTCAACCTCATTAAAAAATGAATCAGTAGGTTAAGACTTTGAAGATTAAGTTAAGAAATGAAGATTTTGATGTTAAGAAAAATAATGGAGGATTGAAGAGTTCAAGATTATGAATGATTGAGTTGAAGTGATGTTGAGATTTAGACTTCTTTCTGCTGAGCTTTTGAGAGGAAAGATCACATACCTCTTTGTGCTCTTGAAGGAAGAGTGCAAGACTTATCAAAGTAGAGGAGATTCCTGCTTCGGACCCCGGGAAGGCCTTTCGAACATCAAGGCTAAGGTTGTAAGGTTCTTCTGTATATTTTAAGATTAATACAATCAAGTTCTGTTTTTCTCAATAAATTGTCGTTCGATTGTTTATTTCAATAAGCTATTGTTTTATCATTTATTTCATAGATTCCTTGATCACTATGATAGATATTTTTTATAATTATTTGTTATACAGGTGCTATTGATATTTTCTTGTTTGTGATTGTAGATCAACGAAAGATGATACTTTCTTGCGACAAAAGAGCTCTTGTTGAAATGAAGGATTATTGATGCGACGAAAGCACTATGACCATAAATAAGCATTTGGATCTAAGGTAGGATCGACACCTTCATAGCATTTATTTGTAAAATGAATATATCTAGAGAAAGACAAACTTAGTTGTTCGTTTGTTGCTAGATTGTCTTCTGACACTAGGGAGATCGGTCTTGTCCGCAAGAACGATTTATCCAACCAACAGCTTTAAACCTTTTGATTAGCTGTGGGTAAAGGTTTATATATAGAATCAGGGATAGGCATATGGGAGAGGTTTTATTTTATTTAAAATAAACCTTAGGTTATTTCAATAAACTATGGGTTATAAAATTATGCGGGGATGGGTTTATGTATGCATTGGCTTATACGAAGGAGGAGGGATAGTGGTTTTAAAGCATAGGATAATGTTTTTAACCAATACAAAGGTGCGTAGTCATATGTATAAGCGGGGCCAAGCTTTTTGAACCTTATGAAAAATGATTAATTTGATTCAAAACTTTGGACTTAATGTTTGAGAACGGTATTTATTATATAGTGTTTAAACCTTTTTGAATGGTTTTAACGACCATAGGGGCGGGATATTTATTTAGCGATAATTTTTAGACCAAAGGGGTTTTTATTGGGGATTTTGATTTAGCACATGGGTAATAAACTTTGGTCTAAAACATAGTAATAGTGGGTTTTTGGGGATAATTAAACATACGGAATTAATAAGTAGGATAAGGTATTTTTTAAGGATTTAGTAAACTAATTTAAAATTTAATATGAAAAGGGGAATGGAATACACACAAAAATACATAAAATTACTAAGTGTAAAAGTAAAGAAAAGCTTGTCTTTTCATCATTTCACCAATACTTAGTATAAAGTATTTTTGAGGGTTTTTGTATGTTTCTTAATGAAGGAAGTTAATTATATGGGTTTATGTGCTTCATTAAGTAATAATGAATCTTTACTTATAAAAATATGTTAAAATGTATGAATGAATGATGAATGATGATAAATGGGGACTTAACATAAGAGCTCAATATTTTCGACTAGCCAGTCATCGAGCCTTGGGTCTGGTCCTAACAAAAGTCAGAGAAATGCTCTGAGCCTGTTTGAATGATATCCTAGAATACTGAATACTTACGAGGGATGGGAAATTAGTGATTTTTCCCGATAATCATTTATTACATGCTTTCTCCACTGCTTTCTACCTACCCAGCCTTACTCTAACATTTTTTCTTCATTTGACAGGTGCATTTAGGCTTGCAACCTTGAAACATTTATTCTTTTAAAGCATAAACTATCTAGACCTACCTTATTTCATCTGAGGGCTCAGATTAAACTGTTGAGCTCCTCATTATTCTCTACCTATCTACTGATGTGCCAGGATTAAATTGTCTGACAAATCTTTATTCACTATCTAAAACTAGAAATTGAAAACATGACAAGTTAAGATTAAACAGTTTAACTCATCATGGATTATGGCATTTATTTACCCTCTGCCATAATTATTTATTTTACAAAAAATTAAAAAGTAGTGGCATTTGGACTTGCTCACTTTCATGTCTTATTCTGAACTTTTTTCTTTTTTGGGGTCTATATTTTTTCAAGTCTTTTGATTTTTCTTTTGGGACTTTTTACCCTTTTTTATTTTTATTATTTTTTCTTTTTCTTTTATTTTTATTTTTTATTTTTTCAAAATATGGGAAAAAAACTTGCAGAAAGCAAGGTATGTACATATTTTACAAGACTATCAAAATTCAATTCAAAATTATGAATCCTATATTTATAGGACCCTAACATAATGCATGAGAAATCAGTTAACTCAGTTAAGTGAGTTAAATTCAGTCTAACTAGTTTTAACTGATCGTTGCACTAGTGAGAGTTCAAGTGAATCAAATCAAATTTGTTTCACATGCAGTGATCTATCAAGTGACTGATGATTTACTATTAATATTTGCATGCATGTTAGTTCTGATGAAGACCCAGTTGAGACAAAGGTTAAAGGGAATTTAACTATCGGTTGTATTTTTAGAAAACTGCCCAAATACAATTAAAGCACCATAGGATTCCCATGATACTCAACACAGTTAAGGAAGGTTGAAATTCCTTGAGAATAGGGATTGCATTCCACATAAACTATGTGAGGAAGGCAGACTCAAGACGGGCTGAGAATTGGCTAAGTGGTCGTCCAATTTTGCCTGGATCAGTGTGAGAGTGCAGGAGACTCTTATGAGAAGAGTGCATTGTAATTGTTTCATGATTCCTTGATGAATATACAATAGAATATAGAGGGGTTTTGAGCAGCAATATTTCCCCAGGAAAATTATTTGTGTTGTGTATTGATTTTCTTCTTTCTTTTACTTATTGTGATTGGTGATCGTATTTTTTTTCCGCAATTGATTTGTAGAAGGATTCAGATTTCTTTCTTTAGTATATCGCATGATCAGATTGAATCCATTGATATACATATTGTTTGTATAATTTCTACAGATTTCATATCCCAAATTCTATGTGCAAGAGAAATCCATGAATCATTTTACCAAAAGAAACGTGTTGGTGGTAAAAAATGCAATAATTGTGGAAATTTTACTTTATTTCACAAAAAATATCCTATTTATATAAATTGTCAATCGTTTTCCAATATAAAAGTGAAATGGAAGAGATATGAATATATTCATACATCAATTGGTTCAAGTAGTACTACAAGTGCTAAAAGGATTGATTTACAAGAAGAGGAAATTTTTGTGATAGAGTTTTTGAAAAAGTTTGAGGTGGAAATTTATAAATACACCAAGCATTCCCATAGAGTTTGATGGTAGGACTTGCAATTCAAAAAATCCTGTGAATTTTTTCCACGAGGGACCATTTTGTCAATAGTTGATTTTGCAGATAATTACACATTTGTTCCATAAAATGAAATATAGAGTGAATATTATCATTCTGACCAAGTCTCTATGCTTGTCCATATTCTATATAGACACGTTGAACAAAATGTTGATCATATAAAAAGCACCAGTAAAAATCGACATGTTATTAAATAATATCACTTTTATATCAATGATGATCGTACACATGATACACATTTTGTACAACATTGTTTTGATAATATTTATAACTCAATGAAAGGTCATGGAATAAAATTCAATGAACATTGGATATGGTTAGATGGATGCGCAGGTCAATTCAAATATTCACAGTTATTCTTTTGGTTGTGTCGTCTTCATATGAAAACTCGCATTAAACATTGTTGGAATTTCTTTGAGACTAGTCATGAAAAAGGAGAACACGATGGTGCAGGGGCGTGTATAAAACAAGCATTTCAAAGATATCAAATGGACCACTCTTCAGACCGACTTGTCTCAGCTAAACAAGTTGTTCAATGCTGCATCGTTGTACTAATCCATGAGACTAACCATTCAAGGGAAGTACGAAGGTACATGTACATATATACAAATTAACTTGCATATATATATATATATAACTTTAATATGTATGATATAATTTTTATTAATTTTCTAATTTTAAACATTATTTATCACAATGGTTATCTTTTATTGTATTTTAAATAACATATTTATATTCTTTTTTGAATTTTCCATATAGGTTTTTTTGGAATATTGCAGTCCAAGATGTAGATAGATCGATTGGAAATGACGTTGAAACAATAAAATGGACTCGAAAATTTCATTCAATTAAAACAAAGGAGTACCAAAATGTGTTTGCATTTGATAAAAGAAAATGTTCTTGTTTTTGGCATGTTTGCATAGACGACACAGAATCCAATGATGTTTGTGAAAACAATATGTATGTAAAAGATTGGCAACATACATAACTAAATAAAAATGGGAAAATGTATGTTGCAAACTTTGAGGAGATGCAATCAGAGGAGACTATAGTATCATCTGAAGGTGATCAAGTTTCTGATCTTGTTAGAGAATGTAACATTTCAATTGCTTTCAAATAATAGAGATCAAGAAATAGATAATAAAATCAAGTACACATGTTAATTTTAAAGTTAATTTTTCATTTTAATAATGATCTAAATTTATGTATTTGTCTTATTGTGCAAGAGATGTTTTTACTGTAGTTGCACGTGCTAACAACGTAGAAAATGTCAAGTATTATTTGATGTGATGCACTGAAAAAAATATGAAATTATTGGAAAAATATGATGATAACAGGTTTATATATGACAAAGGGCCTATTATACTAAAAGGTTATTTTTTCCAACAAACTCATCAAAGTCGAAATATTTTTTACTTTCAAGACTATGAACCTGATGTCATAGGTTGTCAATATAGTCACTTGGTGTGTGTAGCACGCATAAAGTTGATATAAGTTCAATAAAAGAAAAATTGAAAGTTAAGAAATGGAAAATGTCAAAAGCTTACCATGAACGGATCATTGAGGATGACATTCCATTAGAATTTTTTTGTTTGAACTACCCAACAATTTCTTCTCCTTGGATTCATCTTTGAGAACTTACAGAACTCGAGTACAAATTGTTAGCCTTTTTTTTCATTCTTAAGTTGTACATTATTATATGTATATTTTATGCTATTTACAGGTGTATTGAGGATTTGATTATATTGATAAATTGGGTTTGCACATGCACACAAAAAGTAATTTATACATGTACACATACTTGTACATTCTCTCGTCTTAAATGATTTCATACACTCTCTGGTATGAGCTAGTTAATTTTATGTCATTATTGTAAAATGTATGTATCTAGCATATTTGATATAATGCAAATTTTAAGTTATGATCTTGTTTTAGATATCTAAAACAAATTATAATATTCATTCAAATGCAAAATGTGTACCGTGTTTTGTAATTTCCAATTTTATTATATTAAAGTTTACTATCAACTGACATCCATATTAGCCTTTCTATGTACATTAATGGAAAATGTTGTATACCATATTTTTTAATGCAATTTTAAAATTTTATGATTGTTTGACACATCTATGTACACCTATAATTTTATGACTGTTTTTAGATGTACATCTATATGTATTGTATATTAACATTATAAGAATGATTTCAAATGCAAAATGTACATGAATTAAATGCAAATTTTATTTGATTGCTAAATATTCATGAACTTAAATACATATGTATTTGACCTTTAAAGGCTTCAAACCAGACTCTCAACATGCAAATTGTACTTGGTCATGTTTTATAACTTATATGTTTATGCACATGTTTATTTACAACTTTATATTAAAAGTTGAAAATCACCTTTAATAGACATATGCACACATAATTATATAACAGTCATGCATTGTTCAAATGCATAACATGTACCACATGTGTATTTTGTAATTTGCAATTTCAATCTAGATTATGTTTAAATAACAAGTAACAAAACAACTTGAGCTTTAAAAACAAAACATTTAAAATCTTAGATTGAATCTCACTTAACATTATAACAACATGTCATCATGTATGCAAAATGTAACAACTAAATGCAAATGTACTTCAATAATTGTTACATATTCATGAACTTAAATATGTAAAACCACCTATGATTGTTTTAATAACACATGACCATGTGCAAAATGTAACTAAATATCACTTGTAATAGATGTATGTCCTAATTATATAACATTCATACATTTCAAATGCATTTAACATGTACCAAATGTGTTTTGCAATTTTCAATTTCAATCTAGATTCATTTTAAATAACAAATGACAAAACAACTTGAGTTTTAAAAACAAAACATGTAATCTAAGATTGAATCTAAGTTAACATTATAACAACATGTCATCATGTATGCAAAATGTAACAACTTAATGAAAATGTACTTCAATCATTGTTACATATTCATGAACTTAAATATGTAAAACCGACTATGATTGTTTTAAATGACACATGATCATGCAAAATGTACCTAAATATCACATTTAATAGACATCATAATTATATAACATTCACATATGTTAGAATGCATAACATATACCACATGTGTTTTGTGTTACAGGAAATTTCAGCCTAAAATTGTCCTCCTAAGGAAGAATAATAAAATAATAGTTAAATAATAATATAAGAGTTATGAATTTTGGAGGGAAAACAAAAAAACTACTTTTTTTAATTGTATTTTTGGCTTATCTCCTTATATTTTTACTCAAATTTCATGTTTAAACACTCATTAAATGCGGAATTAAATTCCAAATCTAACAAGTACCCATTATGCATACTTTTGAGAAGACACACCTTGATAAAAAAATTGCAGATACATTAAAAAATCATGTTAAAACGTGATTTTTTAATGTATATGTAATTTTTGTCAAGGTGGGTCTTCTCAAAAGTATGCATAATGTGTACTCATTGGATGTGGAATTTAATTCTACATCTAATGAGTGTCTAAACATGAAATTTGAGTAAATCTATAAGGAGATAAGCCAAAAATACAATTAAAAAAAAAATAGTTTTAATTATTTTCCCTCCAAAATATTTACATGTACCTCTTTTTAAATTTAAAGCATTTTTATTGCCTTTCATATTATGACATGGAAATTACATGAAAATTTCATGGGCGCTTTTAGGTTGAAAAATCCTCTAATAGTAATTTGCAATTTCAATCTAGATTCATTTTAAATAACAAATGAAAAAAAAACTTGAGCTTTAAAAACAAAACATTTTTAATGTAAGATTGAATCTAAGTTAACATTATAACAACATGTCATCATGTATGCAAAATGTAACAACTAAATGAAAATGTACTTCAATCATTGTTACATATTCATGAACATAAATATGTAAAACCATCTATGATTGTTTTAAATGACACATGATCATGTGCAAAATGTACATAAATATCACTTTTAATAGACATGTCCTAATTATATAACATTCATACATGTTCAAATGCATTTAACATGTACCACATGTGTTTTGTAATTTGCAATTTCAATGTGGATTCATTTTAAATCACAAATGACAAAACAACTTGAGATTTAAAAATAAAACATTTAATCTGAGATTGAATCTAAATTAACATTATATAACAACATGTCATGATGTATGCAAAAAGGAACAACTAAATGCAAATGGACTTCAATTATTGTTACATATATTCATGAACTTCAATATGTAAAACCATCTATGATTGTTTTAAATGACACGTGATCATGCAAAATGTACCCAAATATCACCTAATTATATAACATTCACACATGTTCAAATGCATATCATGTACCACATGTGTTTTGTAATTTGAAATTTCAATCTAGATTCATTTTAAATAACAAGTGATAAAACAACAAGTTTTAAAAACAAAATACAATCTAAGATCATCTAAGTTAACATTATATAACAACATGTGATCACATGTCAAATGTAACAACTATCCAAAATTTAAAATCATTCAATAAAAGTAAATGTAGTTCAACTATCCAAAATGTAAAATATTTCCAAAATTTATATCATTCAATAAAAGTAAATATAACAATGTATCAAGTGTTACAAGTATCAAGTTATATAGAAAAGTAAATATGACATATGATTAAGTTATAAAAGGACTAGATCAAATAAAATGTTGTATGCATCAATTAAATAGAGAATTTGGCTGCAAAGTATTTTCCAGCAGCCTCCTTGTGCTATCATCTCAATAATGGGGAACCTACACAACGTGTAATTGCATATATATACACATGTATAAGAAATTTATGTACATATACTAAAATTAAAATTTAATGTTTTAAAATTAAATGAGAATGTAGAACTTCATAAATAAATAAATAAATAAAACAACAAAACAAAACAAAAATCATACAATACTTCATGTAGTTCCCCCTCCATTGTTCTGTGTTGGCTCTTATTGCATATATATATATATATATATATATATATATATATATATTAAAATTAAAATTTAATGTTTTAAAATTGAATGAGAATGTAGAACTTCAATAAAACAAACTAAAGGAATATATATATATATATAATACCTCATGTAGTTCCCCCTCCATTGTCTCGTGTTGGCCCTGCATCAATCCATCCTTCAGGATAAACTCTACAATATACATGTACAAGTGTGTATATATATATATATATATATTTAAAAAATTCAAATGAAAATGCATAAACTAATGCAATAATATTAAAAAAAATGTTAGACAACTTCTTCTTCAAATTGTTTGGATATTTATATCTCCATCATACACTCCGTCGCTAAAGTCCTTAGAGAAGGGGAATCATCCCCACAAACTTAAAATTCAAAAATTTTAAAATTGTAAAATAACTCAAGATCTAGATCTCATTTTTTAATGAAATTTTCACTTCAATTTATACCTTGAAACATAAGTGAAAATTTGAATGCTTGTGACAATGGATTATTTGGCACATCTCCTAACAGCGAAGAAGAGGGTGGCTCCATTGTGAAAACATCGGACAGAATCAAAAACTATCAACATTTAATTATATACATGTGTACACAATTATTTCTTTTAAAAATATGTCATCATGATACCAATATAATAATAGAATAATAATTGTACATCAACATCATGAACTCTTAAAAAAACTAACAGTTCCCAAAATATCATCTTGATTGCCAGAACCTGAACTTTGGATCATGATATTATCAAAATTTTCATTCAACAAGCGTGTTAACTGCAAATGGTGAACATATGATACATTTTTTTTAGATTAACACATACAAATAAACATGTATATATAATTACAAATTACATTAAAATATTCACCCTAACCATTAACACATATCGATTCCACGCCCTCTTCCTCGTGAATAATTAAGTCCTGCCAAACATTGCAACAATGTTTTTCATATGTTCTAATATTTTCAATACTCATGTTGTCTATTTCATCATTTGTACTATACACAAAATTAGCATGTGCATTATCTCGTGCTCTTTGTCAATTCAGAACATTATCAATTCCACCAAGTCTAGTCTGAACGTTGTCTATGATGGCATTTCTCGACTAATTTGAGAAGTGGCATCCATCTCTAACCGCAAATTTTCCACACAAGGAGGTAAGCTTACCAATGGTGGCTAAGGGCAAGTAAACTCAGCATCATGCTTAGTGCCCCTACGGTCACATAATCAACATTTCCAAGGACCAAAATATTCAGAAGAAAGGTCATTATAATTGGGTTTCATTCCCAAAAAAATTCAGCATAAAATAATTTTTCAAAATAATTAGGAACCTCGTCATTCCATGGTATTCTTCCATAGGTTGCAAGGTGCCTATCATACCAATGGTTGGCTATATTAGGGTGCTTGAAATATTGCACATTTAGCATCTTTCTTTTCGGCCCTTCTTTAAAATTAAACATAAATTTTGTCATTTCTTTTGTAACTTTTTTTTTAACATCGTCCCATGTATTGGGACCCATTACTTTTTCCTTTATTTTCCTCATCGCTTCTACAAAAGTATCAGTGGTTGGACCAAGATTTTTGTAAACATCTACAAGTGTGCTTAAAGAGTGTGTAACTATTTGTAATTTTTCTCAACTCCCTGCGAGGAGTTTCAAAGACACAAGATCTTTCTTCAATTTTGAATAAATATGTTTGCATCTTTGTAACGTGCATTGTTGGATGTTTGTTTCCCAAGGTAAATAATCGGGAATTTCAGAAGGATAAGTCATGGTTGGTGTACAACCTTCTTCTTGAATTACGTGATCTGGCCTACATATTTTTCGAACAACATTTTCACCCTATGCATCAATATATAAAATTATGTATAAATAAAAAAACATGTGAACAAATTTGTATAAAATTTATTTTTAACCATAAAAAAAATTATATAAATAATTTAACAAATTAATAATTGAATGACAATAATATTCGGATTTATGCCCACCTCAATATTGTTGAGCAGCATCATGCCCACCTAGAGAAGGTTGAGAACCAGCATGACCACCCATTGATTGGCCAACACCCATTGGTTGAGAACAAACAGGAGCACCCATTGATTGGCCACCAAGGGAATGCGTACCACCACCCTCATGTGATTGGCCACCACCTATTGATTGGCCACCAGGGGAATGTGTACCACCACCACCACCCTTACGCGACGAGACAGAAGCTTCATAAAAAAATATGAATTTCTAATCAATTCAAATATACATGCATGTATATACATACATATGATTAAGTAGATTGTGTGAGCCATGGCCAGAATCCATTGATTTAGTAGATAATTTTTTCCTCCGAACTCCTAAAAAATGAAATTTATTAAAAATTAATTTGACTCACAAAATTGATAAAAAATCAATTCCATATGTTTACATGTGTATATGGGGATAAGATTATATATTCAATAAAAAATCAATTCCATATGTATACATGTATGTATGAGGATAATATTATATATTCAAATTTCATTTTAAAACTTGCACATTTAATATAAATACCATGAACACGACGAACATCCCCCGATCCATTATCCCCCTCTCTCATAGAGGCAGGGGACTCTATTGATATTCGCCTCAAAGAATCACGTGGAAAATGATAATCCTCCATGATATATATGGATCTATCTACAAATACATAAATACATGATGTTCAAAAAGTTACATCGTGCATTTACAATTATTTTTTTAATTACTATTTTAAAAAAACTCAAAATAATTAAATAAATTTATGTAATTTACACAAATGTTGGAGCACAACTTGAACACAAATAATGTAAAATACAAAAATTTCAAAGCACAAATTGATGTGTAAAACTCGTTTGACTATTTAAACAAAAATTTGTTGAAGTCCTGCACATTTTGAAAATTAAATACAAAATTTTCTAAAACATGAAGTTCACCAAGTTGTGCTTACATGGTGGGAGCGCACTAAAAAACACACACATATCAAAGATATCTTACAATGTCCATCAATAAATTTTGATGGAGAGCATCTCAACACTAATTCATCTTTGACAGGTGAATCTTGAATTGAAATTTCCCCATACAATACTAATTCATCTTTGACAGATGAATCTTGAATTGGAATTTCCTCATACAATAGATCACCAGACATCTTATTAACATTTGCACAATGTCTTATACTAAATGATTGAAATTTCCTAACAATATTTTTTTCTTTTTCATGTTGTTGTTTTAGCCTCTCCTTCTTAACTTGGTACACACCTTTCATCTGGTTGCACACAAGTTTAGAATTGGTGAAAACTACATTTCCATTTGATCCATACTCCCTAGCGGTTCCCAAGCCTTCTATCAATGCAATATAATATACTTAATTGTTTGTTGTTCTTCTAGGTATATTCATTTTCCTTTAGAGGAATTTGTTAGTCACAATATTGCATAACACATATGTAATCATTGCTTTCCCTGGATTGGGATAACAAGAATAATCTATGCATAATGTTCATTTTTCAACCATGTTTAGTGGGATTTTTTATCCCTGGAAAAAATAAAATAAAATAAATAAATAAAATAAAATAAAATATTAAACGAACATTTATTGAAAATGCCTTAAAGTTAATGGGAGAAATGACATGTACATGGTTTCCCAAAACACTAGGACCATAATAAAATAATGAACATTTATTGCAAATGCCTAAAAGTTTATGGGAGAAATTGCACGTACATGGTTTCAAAAAACACTAGGACCACAATAAAATAGTAAATGAACATTTATTGCAAATGCCTTAAATTTTATGGGAGAAATGACATGTACATGGTTTCCAAAAACACTAGGATTGTTCTTGAATTTAGCTAAAAGTTTTATAATAGTTTACTCCCAATCAAAATTATTAACAACATGTATCCTAGCCATTATGGTTGGTTAGGTGATAGTGGACCCCTATGAGGTGGTAGACACAAACCTTCTATTTTATTGATTATTACCTACTATAATTTTTTGACATTACTAAAGCAATCATAAAAAGTGGAACACAAGAAGTGGGGGAACCACCAAGATTTTCCAGTTGAGTCTCCTAAGTGTGATGAAGAGCTTGCTACCTCGGAGCAAGGAAAAAGAGACTAACATGACAGATGTGATTTTGAAAGCATCCTTGTTGTTAAAAAGGACAAGAGCTATTGGAAGTCCTTAACGAAAATCCAATCAACCTCCTTCAAAACATTGGAGCTCACCAGATCAAAGAGACAACGTGGAAGATGATGTCCCAAATCATGATAATAATGTTGTTGTTACACTAATGCTACTGATCATGTAACATTATATATATCGATCAATATTGATGGAAACCGTATATGTATGAATTGTTCGTGTCAATATAGGATGTGAGCTAAAAGGAATTGGGTAAGAAATACTTGAGTTATGATTCAATATCTCAATTGATATGTATGCGATGACATCTGAGTACATGTATGTGAATTGATACCCAAGTAGGGGTATGGTAAAGGAAGGAAGCCTAGGGTATTTCAAAATTGTGAAAAAATATGTTTTATGCATTCATATGATAATATGTCATGTTGAGTTGGTTAAGAGAAGGAAGAGTTTCCTGAGGGATTGTTCAGTAGTGAAAGGAAGGGCTCTTTAGGGATTATTGAGCAGTGAAGGGAGGGTAAATTCCTCGTGTGTGGTGATTGAAGAAGAAGGTGCCCAAATGTGTTGAAGAGTTGAGTGAATTTTTAAGTTGGTCAAGGAGGATGGTATGACATGGGATATATTGTAATTATTATAGAAGTTGTAAGTCTAGATGCCTGGAGGATGTATAAAATTTATAGGAATTGAAGATGATGAAGATAATGATATAGAGCTAGCCAAGATACACATATCAAGATGGATGAGGATGGAATGTATAAAATTTATAGGAAGTGACTATGATGAAGACAATGATACAGAGTTAGCCAAGATACATATATCAATATGGATGAGTATGGAATGCAGCATGTGATGGTATTCAATGTCGTGCAAAGTTTTAGTGAGTGAGTGTGGTGAATGTGAAAGAAGTATGAATGTGCATGAAGTATACTATCCGGATGTGAAAAGTTTGAATGTGTATAAATGAGTATTAGCGCATATGTTTGAATGCATTGTGAATATGTTTTTCGATTATAGTAATCCATATATAGTTAATGAAACTTCATTGAATTTAATATGTTTATAGCTTAAAATAATGGAATGATCACTATGTCATAATTCTAAGATCATTTCAAAATTTGTTGGAAATATGGTAATGAAAGTTTATATGCTTGAATACTCACAGTTGTTTGGCTGAATGAAAATTATTTCAGGGAGGACAGATTTTAGGTAGAAATTGATTGGATATGTAATCCCATAATGAATATTGGTTTCTACTACATACAAGCGCCAAGCATTATGATAATAATCTCATACTTGTCCAATATTGTTTCTAAATTCTCATAGTTGTAGAAATTGATTGGACATGTAATCCCATAATGAATATTGGTTGCTAATACATACAAGCGCCAAGCATTATGATAATAATCTCATAATTGTTCAATCTAGTTTCTAAATTCTCATAGTTGTTCAATCTGGTTTCTAAATTATATAGATTTCAATTTCTGATTTCAATTTTTTATTTGAACATCTCATGGTGACTTTATGTTCATGATACAGGTGAGATGATGGATCTGTATAGTATGGATAGATGACGGTAGCTATAAACTAGGAAGCATGGAGAGAATGCTACTATGATGACACTAGAACCATGTCATTAAATACTCACAGTTGTTTGGCTAAATGAAAATTTTGTCAGGGAGGACAGAATGATAGGTATAAATTGATTCCTCATGAATTTTTATATTATGTATATATGCTAACAAGATAATATGAATTGCAGAAATGGTTCAAATAGTCATTCAAGACATGGAAACTCAAGGACAGATATTACTAAACAAAGAAGTTGGAAAAGTACCATGTACTCTTCAAGATATTTATTTAAGCAAATTATTTCCAGATTTGACATCTCTATCCTATGTAGAAATATAAAAGCCATAAGTGTTGTTATATACAAGTTGTGTGAATTCATTTTTGAAGGAATATTTATACTCAATTATGATGATGTAATTATTAATACAGAGAAATTTCTCTATATGAAAAAACATTGTTGTAAGTAATTTTTTCCTAAACATTGTTGTCTCGCGTTCCTCATAAATTTTTATATCATGTAAATATGCTAACAAGATAATTTGAATTGCAGAAATGGTTCAAACAGTCATTCAAGACTTGGAAACTCAAGGACAGATAATACTATACATAGAAGTTGGAAAAGTACCATGTACTCTTCAAGATATTGTTTTAAGCATATTATTTCCAGATTTGACATCTCTATCATATGTAGAATATATAAAAGAGAAAAGTCTTGTTATATACAAGTTGTGTGACTTCGGTTTTGAAGGAAAATGTATACTCAATCATGATGATGTAATTATTGTACAGAAAAAATTTCACTATATGAAATACATTGTTGTAATTATTATTTTCCTAAACATTGTTGTCTCATATTCCTCATGAATTTTTATATCATGTAAATATTCTAACAAGATAATCTGAATTGCAGAAATGGTTCAAATAATCATTTAAGAGACTCAAGGATAGATACTACTAAAAAAAGAATTTGTAAAAGTACCATGTACTCTTCCAGATATTGCTTTAAGTAGATTATTCGAGATTTGACATCTTTATCCTGTGTATAATATCTAAAAGACAAAAGTGTTGTTATGTACAAGTTGTGTGACTTCGGTGTTGAAGGAAAATGTGTACTCAATCATGATGATGTAATTATTAATATAGAAAAATTTCATTATATGAAAAACATTGTTATAAGTACTATTTTCCTAAACATCGGTGTCTCATATTCCTCATGAATTTTTATATCATGTAAATATGCTAACAAGATAATCTGAATTGAAAAAATGGTTCAAACAGTCATTCAAGACTTGGAAACTCAAGGACAGATACTACTAGTAACTGAACAAAGAAGTTGGAAAAGTACCATGTACTCTTCAAGTTATTGCTTTAAGCAGATTATTTCCAGATTTGACATCTTTATCCTATGTAGAATATATAAAAGAGAAAACTGTTGTTATATACAATTTGTGTGACTTCAATTTTGAAGGAAAATTTATACTCAATCATGATGATGTAATTATTAATACAGAAAAATTTCACTATATGAAAAACATTGTTGTAAGTATTATTTTCCTTAACATTGTTGTCTCGTATTCCTCATGAATTTTTATATCATGTAAATATGCTAACAAGATAATTTGAATTGCATAAATGGTTCAAATAGTCATTCAAGACTTGGAAACTTGTTGGAGTAGGGTCCCCTAAGGCACAAGTTCCGACAATATTTTTTGTATGTTTGTATGTGCGCAGGGATTTTAGCCTTAATTTTGGATGTAATTAAGCTTAAATGTAAATTGTGGGCCTCAAACCATGGTTTGAGACCACAGTATCTCCGCGCTAGGCGTACTATAAATAGATAGGGTTTGTCTAAGCTAAGAAGTAGGTAGATAATCAATGAATGTTATGAGATATTGATATTCTGACAGTACCTATGTCTGTAAGGGTTTTGGGTTGGGTGAAAGGCTCTTATTGGCTGTGTACACGGAGACCTAGTCCTAGTCGTGTGCAGACTCCACTGGTTGTGTGCGCGGAAGGGATTGTAATGGTTTTTGTAAGGATTTTTGAAAGAAAGCTGATGTATTGACATATCTGAAGAATTAATAGAAAGAAAAGTTTTGGTGAACTATCTATGTTATGTGTTATGCTTATTTTTTATGCTTTGATTCAGATCACATTGTATGTTTACTGATTATCGTCTGCGCAAAGTTATCTAATATGATTATGGATGATTATTGATGAATCATTAAGTATTTACCTTGACTAAGATCTAGATATGGTTTTGATCTATTGTTTGCGCTGAAGTAAACACTATTTTTGTGTTATTCCATTAATGATTGTGCATTCTCTGTGTTTATGTTATAAGTTTTTGCGCGCATCTGTATAAGTTCACTTAGGGTTTTTCTGAGGACCACTTCATTAAATTCTCTCTCAAGGTGCGGAAACCTGGTTCCAACACCCCCCCATACTGCTTCGGGTGAGACTTTGATCTGCGCAAGCAGATAACTGCCGAAAGAGCCAATAGTTGGAGGGTTTGTTGTTTTATCCATAAACCCTTAACCTCGGTCAGGACCCCTCAAGCCAACAACTAGTTCCGTTTCCGGGACCAGGATCATCATTTTGAGGGATATTTGATGTTGTGGCATCCTTCGCGTAACGGATTACAAGACTGGATGGGTAGAAAGATATAGGAATTTGCGCTACAAGAGAACATAAGTACTAAATTATATGACAAACAGTGGGTATAGAAGTATATTTATACATAAGTGCATGAAATTTTCTTTTGTTCCTTTGTGCATGAACTACAGGAGTGGTTGTCGCACTTGGCTGAGTTCCATCACTGCATAAAATATGACGTAGCCACTGAATGGACTCCTGAATTGATCCAGCAAGTAGAGAAGTTTGACAATAAGATCACTCATGCGGTAGATCATTGTATCGATTGCATATTGGGAGGATTTGTGACTGAATTCACTATAGATCAATTTGTGTCATATTCAGAAGCAGAAATAAGGTTCTTTAAAGGCCTTAGAGGTAATTTCCTGTAATCATTGAAATTATTGTTGAAAATGCTATTGTGTGAAAAGGGTTGTTTGTACGAGCACACTACTTGAATGCATCAAAGGGGTTCAGTTACGCGCAGTGGAAGAACTTACCGCGAAGACTCAACAAAATTCCTTTATAGCCCTCTGAAGCCTAGATCTGATAGTGAACTAGAACTAGAAACTGCTAGCTCGAGTAACTCTGAAGAAGAAAACTCGTCATATCAGATGCCCCTAAATTTGTTTCCAACTCCATCCACTCCACTTATGAATTCACATTATCGATCACCTACTCCACCACGCATTCCATCGCCACCTCCACCTCCACTTCCTGCTGAAGTAGATATGGTTGAATCGATGAAATTACCGAATTTCATAGGCATTGGTAATGAGGATACTGAACACTTTTTGTTTGTGACTGAGGCCATATGGAAGGCTCAACAAGTAAAGAATATTGATATTAGAAAAGATGAGCTGGCTACTGCATTTCAAGATCATGCATTAGACTGGTACATTAGGTATGTGCAAGCAAACCCTAATGCTACCTTGGACGAAATTAAATATGCCCTAAAAGAGCAGTTTAAGAATCCTAAGTCATATGCGCAGCTGGTAACAGTTTTGAAGGATATTCGTCAAGAACCTAATGAATCTGTATGGGAAGATGATCAAAGGCTGAAGTGCACAATTAGATCTGGTGGATTTATTATTGATGATACTCAGCATAAGGAATGGCTCATTTCTATGTTGCTTCCGCATCTACACCAGCCACTAGGTCAGCTAAATATTTCCACACAAGCTAAGGTTGTAGAAGTTGCAATGAAACTGGAAGCTACCCCAACACCTGTTGCACTGGGAACTCAACAGATTCAAAGTTAGTTTGAAGCAATGCATCTAGAAATTCAAAGCCTATGCCAAGACAAAGGCAAGGAGGTTTGCGCAGAGGTATGGTGTATAAATTGCAAATCTTATGGGCACCATAAAGATCATTGTCTTATTTTTAACAATTATCTAAATGTTGGAGTTCCTAGTCCATTAAAGCATCCTATGTGGTGTAATATATGTCGAATTTTTGGATTACATGATACAGATTCCTGCCCAAGGATTGGAAAGTACCAGCCTGATTTGAAGTAGTTGTTTTGAAAATTATGTTCGTCATTAGGGCATGATGAAAAGAATTGTCTTACCTATGACATGATGTTGGATAAAGCAGAGATATATAGAATGCAGGTTGAGCCTACATCACTAGCATCCCCTTCTGGTTATGGAGGATTCCAAGGCAGAGGAAGAGGCCGAGGAGGTGGATCAGCTGGTCAAGGAAGAGGAAAAGTGATTTGCTATAACTATGGAGATGTTGGTCATAATGCGCGCAACTTTATGAATCCAGCATGATAGTCCTGTAGGTACTGTAGACAATTTGATCATGTTATAGAAGACTATCTTGTTTTGATTTCTAAAATGCAGGAAAAGAAGACCCCAATGCAGAATCTACAAATGGTTCGCATTGAAACTCGAGAGGAAGATCTCAGTGTGAATGTGGTAACCAGGAGTGGTGTAGCTACCAATGAAGATAAGGGAAAGCAACCAACCTCTAATGTATGGATCCATGAAGCACCAAAAAATAAATAAGTCTTTGATCGTCAGCGCAAAAAATAAACCTTCATTGAACCTCAAAAATAATCTGCAGAAGGAAGTGTGTCAAAATATGGTAGAACATTGATGGAAGCAGGAGGCAAAGAAGAGATTAAACCATCCTACAAGCATGCATAAAGTTGTTGCACAACAAGAAGGTTGTTGAAAATCTACAGGCATTGATAGATAATTGTGTAAAGAAGGAACAACCCATGATAGAGCAGCGGGCAGTCAACAAAATTTATAAAAACAAGAAGAGAACGGGTAGGGAGATGCACCTGACCATGTAGATTGGTGCTTATGAAATGGACCAAATTATTTTGAATTTGGGATCATATGCTAATGTTCTACCTAAACTAACATGGCAGCGCATGGGTGAGACCAAGCTGGAATGGTCTACTCTCCAACTGCGCATGGATAATCAATAGAAGATCATTCCTCTGGGAAGGTTGTCAAAATTTGTGGTCAATATAGAAGGTGTTAAAGTGTTGGAATACTTTGAGGTCATACAAATTGTAGATGATACTGATCCTTATACCGCGCTGTTAGGATTGGATTGGGCCATTGACATGGATGGTGTTATCAATATGAAGAGCAGAAGAATGGATTTTGAGAGCAATGGAGTCCAAGTAATTATTCCTCTAGATCCTGCAAAAGGCCAATGATATACTAAACCAGAGCGCGCTGAGGACAAAATGGATCAAATCTATAAGATAACTTTGCATGAGGAGAACTGGATTAATCCAACTACATATTGGAATCTTAGTGGGAGAAGGATAGTTCTTACTTTTCTAACTTTGATGAAGAACTGGAGAATTGGAAAAATCGACTGCATGAGACGTCTGCATTGCATTGTAATCCTGTGACCCGATCTCTACGTTGTATAACCTCTGAGGTACGTTATTTAACACATTATGATGGCTTGATGAATGTAAACATTTTTATCGAAGAGATAGAGAGGTTTGTGCCTGAAAGACAAAGATTACATGCTTTGAATCTTGGCTTGCGCGCTACTCCAGCCAGATGGTGGGAAACTCATAAGGAGAATATGGGAAATTGGGAGGAATGTGCGCGCATGATGAGGTTGCACTTTAAATGTCCAATAATTTGAATGGAGGACGTATATTCTGGTAAAGAATACATGCGTCTGTCCAAGTGGAATCAAGTATGGGGTGTAGATTCAAGACCTGAATGGGTTCATATGTTTATTCACACGCTTGGAAGGGTGCCTAATGAATGGTACTTGGAAACACAGCTACGCAAAGGAACTAGCAAGTGGTTTGCGTTGGTAGACAGTTTTATCCTCGCCTTTAGCTTTGAAAGTGGGTTTGAAACAGTTGGTGAATCTTTGATCCCTGAAGTCATTAATGCACCGGTAAGGGAGACTATGCCTTGCAGACAATTGGTACTAGTGGGAGTTAGGAAACCGTGCGCACTCAAAGGCACCTTGATCCCCTCAAATATTAGAAAATTGTGTTGCATGATGAGCCTTATGGGATATTACAAAAAGCACATTCTCCAATATGAATTGATAACTGTGCCCATGACCAGATTCCTTAGAAGAGGTATGAATCTCCATTGGATAATGAATGTCAACAAAGTTTGCAGCTATTGAGGGATGCAACTAACTCAACGCGATACGCTTTGAACTACCTGGTCAAAAAGCCTATGTTGGGTGGGATGGTCTATCAATGGTTATTCTTAGCTCTAGATTATATGTGTAGTAAGGTGCAGCACACGCGTAGTATCTGCGCTAGGGATTAACTAGTGCGTAGAAGTGTCAAAAACTAGTCGTTGGGACAGTAAAACTGGATAAGATATATTTATTACCATTTTTAGGAGCATCCAATATGCATTTAATGAAGTTATTTTTCTAGATTTGGGGCCATTTTTTCAGTAATGGAGCCTCATTAATGCACAAGGAGACATTAAGGACGCACCACAAGTATAACTATGCCCTAAGGGATTGCACGAGTTCCCTTTGTGTTCTGAGAAATTTTTATGCTCTGAGCTCTATGTCTGCTATTTCCTTTACTATGTCTATGTCAGGATTTGATCCCATGTTTGAGGACTCATTGTGCTGAGCTGGTTTAGGGTACATAATTCAGAGCATAATGACAACTATAAGACTTGATGATGACCCTGTTGCGCAGGAGGTGCCTGTGGTAGAAACGCATGCACCGTCGAAAATAAATAAGGGACAAACATTTGGAATGCGCAAGTCCCCTCGAGAAAATACCCCCAGACCGCGTCATTTTGCAGGCGAGAAAATGAATAAACCTATGACTGAACTCCCAGAGCCTATTGAGGAAGGAGATGATGAAGTAGTGGAAGTCGCCCCTTTCTCGTGGTTTCCCAATTATATTACACCACGCAAACCTAATATTAAAGCACCAAAGGACTTGGCTAAGGTGTGTGCAAGTATCCAAGTGCCCCTAATCCCAGAGAATGTCCCAATGGAGGGGGATATGCTCGCAAAAATCCCTCAACTGTGATTTGATGACTGGGACAACGCAAACGTTGAAAATTTTCTTGAGCTCGCACCCAATCTCTATCTCGATCAGGTTCCCTATGCAAGAGGCCCGGTGCACCTTGAACCAAAGAGGTAAGTGCTCAATCTGCATAAGGCAGGCTTGCTCAATATTTTGCAAACCCCTCATTTTGGGCGCAGCCCCATTAACGATATATATGTCAGGGAGTCGTTGGTGTTGGTGCATGATGATGCGCTCTGGTTGGGAGAGCACATCCCAATTGATGTATATTTAATTCACCATATCAAAGGTCTACCAAACAAGGGGGATGAACCTATGGTAGATTTTGGAGGGAGAGCGCGGGAGAAATCCCTGGCAGAACAAATCAAGAAAAAATATGATGTCATGTGAAAATCCCAAGGATTCGTTGTGGAGGAGATTAACGACCCCATAGTCCATTTTGGCACGCTCCTCTTGGCTTGCAAGATGGTGTGAAATTGCAGGCCAAAGGAAGTGCCTACACACATGACTGCGCTAGCTAGAAGGTGTGAAAAAGGATTTATCTACAATTGGTGCGGGTATCTCTACAAATAATTTCTTAAAAATGTGCACGAGGTGCATGAGGAGGGAAAGCATTTCCAATATTCTTGAATCTTGTTACTAATCGCACTAATTAGTTGGAAAATTCCCGAAGACATGCAGTTCTTGGAGCTGGAAGAGTCGATGTGTGAAGATGCGTGCTACGCAACACTCTGGAAATCATCTGACCCAGTGCGCGTGAAGGAGAACAATATATTTTTGGTTTTGTATGATGCAACCCTATACCAAGCAGTACAATTGAAGCCACGACTGTCCCCTACACTTTATGATCAATACAAGATGGTGGCCGACTTCAAGGCTACGTTTAACAACATACACATCCATGCGAACGGAATTGTAGAGGCGATGTGGTATGAGCTACCCTACTTAGTCACTGAAGACGACCTTCTCAGAGAAATAGTCAAATGGTCGTCAAGTTGGTTGACTCCACCAACATATCGCTCACTCCAACGAGAAAATCAATAGAGAAGGCTACTGAAAATCTGGCAGAAATAGTGCCACCAATAGTCATAGAGAAGCTTGTTGAGAAGGAGCCCACCCCAATTACCACAGGAGAGACTATTAATACCACCACCGTGCCAGAGAAAAATGGCTCTACGCCTAAGGAAACTGAAGCAGCAGCAACATAAAAGGGCATAAAGCATGATGCGCAGCCATGGGTGGGTCGCGGAAAAACAGAAGGGCTTGAAGCAAGAGGGACAAGAGGTTTTGACCCTTACAGAGGACGATCTCAATGAGATCGCAAATATTGTCACCTTGGCGCATAAAGATCGATGGACGAACATGGAGGTCCAATACAAATCATAATTGAAGATTGTACAGTTTTGGTTACAAGAATTGAAAGTTCAAGCTAGCCATATCTAGGAGAGCGTGATCTAGGTGAGTCAGACCAGTGCGCAGGTTACCACTGCGCAACCATTAAATGTTGCCTTGCCACCTTTAGGGAATGCGTGCTTTTTTCACATCCCTCTGCCATTTATACAGATGGACACTAATCATCGAGTTTAATTTATAGGAACAGGTGATGTGCACATTAACCTTTCAGTGTTGCATGTAGGAAAACTTCACTTGTTGCATTTAGTAATTTCATATAAGCTACAATTCCACGAAGAAACCGTGCAAACAAAGACTAGAGATGCAAAGCAGCAGGCTGCCCAAGCACATCAACAATAGCAACATGCCGAAGCAACATACAAAGAAGCAAAGGCCCAGCACGCTGCGCTAGAGGAAAAAATCAATCGAGATATTCTAGTTGTATTAACCACAGCTGCACCTGCGGAGAAGTTAGAGGGATTGGATGTTGCATTCAAAGCAGCGCGCACAAAATTCCAGAAAATTCGGACAGAGTATGAGTAGCAGATCGTGGACCTCCAAACTAAATTGGAGCCAGAGACACCTCCATAGGTCTATGCGAAGAGGGAAGCAGAAGTAAAACAAGCACAGGATAACATTGTTTCTACAATCACCCAATGTGACAAGTCCTTGAATGAGGCTATGGACATTTGGGACTCTGTCCAGATTGATCCGGTCGTGCACCAGCTGCACGACACACTCAATGCAAAGGAGCAGCAGTTTGAATAAATCTGCATAACAGCACCTACATTGGTCATCACACAGAGACTTTCTCGTCTGCAGGAAGGTCACAGGATTCAGACAGAAATTACAGACTTTCGTTGTAAAGAAAAGGTGCTCAAGGAATGCATGAAACCATGCGCAGAGGAAGCATTGTAGCTATCTCAAACGCTGGACAATACCTCAAATATTGTTGAGCAGACTCAGCGCAGCATCGAGATGGCCATTGAAGGGCCTACGATAGAGAAAATGGTTCAGCAAGCGCAGGATGTAGCTGCGAAGAGCCTTGAGTTAGTGCTCCCTCTCCAAAATTCTATCAAAATTCTCAAGGATAAAACCAAGGAGACAACGCCTCAATGACTCGGGAAGAGTCACATGTTTGTGTTGGGTGCCTTTTAGAGTGGGGTCCCCTGAGGCACAAGTTCCGACAATATTTTTAGTATGTTTGTATGTGTGCAAGGCTTTTAGCCCCAATTTTGGATGTAATTAAGCTTAAATGTAAACTGTGGGCCTCAAACCATGGTTTGAGACCATAGTATCTGCGTGTTAGGCGTACTATAAATATATATAGTTTTTCTAAGCTAATAAGTAAGTAGATAATCAATGAATGATATGAGATATTGATATTCCGTATGTAAGGGTTTTGGGTTGGGTGAAAGGCTCCTGCTAGTTGTGTGTGCAGAGACCTAGTCTTGGTTGTGTGAGGACTTCGCTGGATATGTGCGTGGAAGGGATTGTAAGGATTTTTGTAATTATTTTTGAAATAAATATGATGTATTAACATATCTGAAGAATTAATAGAAAGAAAAGTTTTGGTGAACTATCTATGTTATGTGTTATGTTTACTATTTGTGCTTTGATTCAGATCGCATTGTCTATTTACTAATTACTGTGTGCGCGAAGTTATCTAATATGATTATGAACAATTATTGATGAATTTTTAAGTGTTTACCTTGACTAAGATTTAGATCTGGTTCTGATTTGTTTTCTGTGCTAAAGCAAACACTATTTATGTGTTATTCCATTAATGATTGTGCATTCTCTATGTTTCTATTATAAAATGTTGTGTGCATATATATAAGTTAACCTAGGGCATTTTAGTACATTCTAGCATCACTTCCATTATACCTTTGATTACTCGCACCACCCTCGTCCATCATTCGCTTTAACTCATTTATCATACGCTTCAACTTTTTGAAAGTCAAGATATGTTCCTTACCTTCATGCTTTAGGTAAGCCATCCTTCCTTCGATCCCTACTTGAACCAACCTCACCTTATCTGAGATTTGAAGCTACCTAGAGGTCACCACTTCATTAAATTCTCTCTCAGGTTGTGAAAACCTGGTTCCAGCACCCCCCCATACTGCTTCGAGTGAGACTTTGGTCTGCGGAAGCAGATCACTGCCGAAAGGGCTAGTATTTGGAGGGTTTGTTGGTTTATCCATAAACTCTAAACTTGGGTCAGGACCCCTCAAGCCAACAAAACTCAAGGATAGATACTACTAAACAAAGAAGTTGGAAAAGTACCATGTACTCTTCAAGATATTGCTTTAAGCAGATTATTTCTAGATTTGACATCTCTATCCCATGTAGAATATCTAAAAGACAAAAGTTGTGTTATATACAAGTTTTGTGACTTTAGTGTTGAAGGAAAATGTATACTCAATCATGATGATGTAATTATTAATACAGAAATATATCACTATATGAAAAACATTGTTGTAAGTACTATTTTCCTAAACATTGTTGTCTCATATTCCTCATGAATTTTTATATCATGTGAATATGATAACAAGATAATTTGAATTGCAGAAATGGTTCAAACAGTCATTCAAGACTTGGAAACTCAAGGACGGATACTAATAAACAAATAAGTTGGAAAAGTAGCATGTACTCTTCAAGTTATTGCTTTAAGAATATTATTTTCATATTTGACATCTCTATCCTATGTAGAATATCTAAAAGACAAAAGTGTTGCTATATACAATTTGTGTGACTTCAGTGTTGAAGGAAAATTTATACTCAATCATGATGATGTAATTATTAATAAGAAAAATTTCACTGTATGAAAAACATTGTTTTAAGTACTATTTCCAAAATAGTGTTATCTCGTATTCCTCTGAATTTTTATATCATGTAAATATGCTAACAATATAATCTGAATTGCAAAAAGGGTTCAAACAGTCATTCAAGGCTTGGAAACTCAAGGATTGATACTACTAAACAAATAAGTTGGAAAAGTACCATGTATTGTTCAATATATTGCTTTAAGAATATTATTTCCATATTTTACATCTCTATCCTATGTAGAATATCTAAAATACAAAGTGTTTCTATATACAATTTTTGTGACTTCAGTGTTGAAGGAAAATTTACACTCAATCATGATGATGTAATTATTAATACATAAAAAATTCATTATATGAAAAACATTGGTGTAAGTACTATTTTCCTAAACATTGTTGTCTCATATTCCTCGTGAATTTTTATATCATATAAATATGCTAACAAGATAATCCGAATTTCAAAAATGGTTCAAACAGTCATTCAAGACTTGGAAACTCAAGGACAAATATTGCTAAACAAAAAAGTTGGAAAAGTACCACGTACTCTTCAAGATATTGCTTTAAGCATATTATTTCCAGATTTGACATCTTTATCCTATGTAGAAAATATAAAAGAGAAAAGTGTTGTTATATACATTTTTGTGACTTCAGTGTTGAAGGAAAATTTATATTCAATCATGATGATGTAATTATTAATATAGAAGAAAAATTAAAAAAATTAAAAAATAAATAAAAATTAAAAAAAATAAAAAATTCACTATATGAAAAACATTATTGTAAGTCCTATTTTCCCAAACTTTGTTGTCTCATATTCCTCATGAATTTTTATATCATGTAAATATGCTAACAAGATAATCTTAATTCCAAAAATGGTTCAGACAGTCATTCAAGACTTGGAAACTCAAGGACAGTAATTAATAAACAAAGAAGTTAGAAAAGTACCACGTACTCTTCAATATATTTCTTTAAGCATATTATTTCCAGATTTGACATCTCTATCCTATGTACAATATATAAAAGAGAAAAGTGTTGTTATATACAAGTTGTGTGACTTCAGTCTTGAAGGAAAATTTACACTCAATCTTGATGATGTAATTATTAATACATAAAAAATTCACTATATGAAAAACATTGTTGTAAGTACTATATTCCTAAACATTGTTGTCTCATATTTCTCATAAATTTTTGTATCATGTAAATATGCTAACAAGATAATATGAATTGCATAAATGGTTCAAACAGTCATTCAAGACTTGGAAACTCAAGGAGAGATACTACTAAACAGAGAAGTTGGAAAAGTACCATGTAGTCTTCGAGATATTGCTTTAAGCAGATTATTTCCATATTTGACATCTCTATCCTATGTAGAATATCTAAAAGACCAAAGTATTGTTATATAGAAGTTGTGTGACTTCAGTGTTGAAGGAAAATGTATACTCACTCATGATGATGTAATTACTAGTGCAAAAGAATTTCACTATATGAAAAACATTGTTTTAAGTAGAATTTTCCTAAACATTGTTGTCTCATATTCCTCATGAATTTTTAATCATGTGAATATGCTAACAAGATAATCTGAATTTCAGAAATGTTTCAAACAGTCATTAAAGACTTGGAAACTCAAGGACGGATACTACTAAACAAAGATGTTGGAAAAGTACCATATACTCTTCAAGATATTGCTTTGAGAATATTATTTCCATATTTCACATCTCTATCCTATGTAGAATATCTAAAAGGAAAAAGTGTTTCTATATACAAATTGTCTGACTTCAGTGTTGAAGGAAAATTTATACTCAATCATGATGATGTAATTATTAATACAGAAAAATTTCACTATATGAAACATTGGTGTAAGTTCTATTTTCCTAAACATTGTTGTCTCATATTCCTCATGAATTTTTATATCATGTAAATATGCTAACAAGATATTTTGAATTGCAAAAATGGTTCAAACAATCATTCAAGACTTGGAAACTCAAGGACAAATATTACTAAAGAAAGAAGTTGGAAAAGTACCATGTACTCTTCAAGATATTTCTTTAAGCATATTATTTCCATATTTTACATCTCTATCCTATGTAGAATATATAAAAGAGAAAAGTGTTTTTATATACAAGTTGTGTGACTTGATTGTTGAAGGAAAATTTATACTCAGTCATAATGATGTAATTATTAATACAGAAAAAATTCATTATATGAAAAACATTGTTGTAAGTATTGTTTTCCTAAACATTGTTGTCTCATATTCCTCGTGAATTTTTATATAATGTAAATATGCTAACAAGGTAATCTAAATTGAAGAAATGGTTCAAACAGTCATTCAAGACTTGGAAACTCAAGGGCAGATACTACTAAACAAAGAAGTTGGAAAAGTATCATGTACTCTTCAAGATATTTCTTTAAGAAGACTATTTCCATATTTGACATATCTATCATATGTAGAATATCTAAAAAACAAAAGTGTTGTTATATACAAGTTGTGTGACTTCAGTGTTGAAGGAAAATGTATACTCAATCATGATGATGTAATTATTAATACATAAAAATTTCACTATATGAAAAACATTGTTGTAAGTACTATTTTCTTAAAAATTGTTGTCTCATATTCCTCATGAATTTTTATATCATGTAAATATGCTAACAAGATAATCTGAATTACATAAATGGTTCAAACATTCATTCAAGACTTGGAAACTCAAGGACAGATACTAAAAGTACTGACCTACTGGAAAAAATCATCATGCCACAACTTTTTTCTAAGAGTAGCATTATGATTATGTTTGTTGATAGAATTTCAGTTTTGGCTCACACTTTGATGTTCGAAAAAACAAGCCCATTACAGTTTTCACAGTTTACATGAAGGTATCTCGGGCCTCGTTCAGCAAGTTATTTTAGCATTATATGGTGTGTCTTATTATCGGATTCGAATATTATCAATCCAAGGTCAAAGGAAGGAGCTCTTTACAAGCAGATCAACAACAACGCGCAGAATTGGCACTTAAACACCTAAGCCTGAATCAAACTTTATAGTGAAATCATTGTGGTGCACTAGGACACTGTGTTCGATATGAAAACATAAGAAGAATGAAGGAGGCCTAACTTAATACTACTGTAACTCAAAATTCTAATATGTATTTAGGTCAACAAATGACGATCAATCAAAACAAAATACATTTCATGTATACGAGAAAAGGTATTCAATTTTTTTTTATCGATTTATTCAAGCATAATTGTTCCTGAAACCAGGGTCAAGCATCTGTGTTATAATATTTAAAGGTTGAAGACCTTTTGTCCAATTCTGAATACCACAAGCACATCAAATAAATATAGGCCATTTACTATTATTCGGTCAATATAAACACACGCAACCAAGGATCGATTCTGAAGATTTCCATGTTTGTCAAAGGGCAGAAGCTCTTTTTGATACACAATAATATCACGTAATCTATAAAAGTGTGTATGTGTACAGATCATTGTAATACAACCTTTTATACTTATATGTATAAATACTCTTTGTATTGAATATGGAAACTACATTAGTACCTTTTAAACATGATCTAATAGAAAGCTTCAACACATTTATGTTTCTAAATTGGTGAAATTTAAAATGTGCATTTGCACATGGTTCTTTGGTAACTTCCAGTCAGGGAAACTACTGAGAATCAATCTGCAAATGTAGGTTACAAATTTGGATTTCTCGGATAAGAGTTGTCTTCTCCTTATTTCAAAGGACACAACAAGAAGCTTTCTTTTATAGAGCAGCTTGACAGGTCATTTAGGGTCTCGAAAAGACAAGTAAGCAAATTTGTGCAGAACCGTGGAAATCGCTTTCCAACTTGTTTTTGTTTGTGTTCCCAGTGTGCAATTGGTGAATTAAGGATGCTTTTGTTATTCTGAATTTTGTTTAAAATAGAGTGATGAAAAAGTTATTGTAATAGTTTGGTATTATTTGTTATTACATATTTGGTTTTGGAATTATTTTTTATTTCAGATTTGGTTTAAAGATTTGATTTGTTATTTAAAATCTAGTTTGAAAGAGCTTGCTAGAAGTAAGGGAAAGTTTGGGCCAAAAACGAAGTTTCTCTAAAACAACACATGAAAAATATGAATTTTAGGAGGTTTCTCTAAAACAACACGTGAAAAAAGATGAAATGTGGATAGTGGCTATAGTGATGGAGCTTTACTCTACTCTAGCAGCAGATAGGTAGGAGGCACACACCGAAATCACATTCATTAAACGTCTTTATTAGCAAGCATCTAAAACAAGAACACGCTTTCATTAGACGTTATCAGGTTACAATCAAGTCAAGGTGGACCTAGAATACGTGTTGAAGACAACTTTGACAACTCTATGGAACATGTTTGCATATGTAAGAAGGAATTTTGGGTTAATGAATGACTAGGGGGCCTCTAAAGTGGTTTTGGAATAGATGGTAAATAATAAGCTGCGCAGACCTTCATGCGGCCCCCAAGATGTCTCGATTTCCCTACCCTTCTAATTGCGGAACTACTACATGCGTGATGAAAGGTGGTCCTACCCCCACCCAGAATGATCCCAATGATAGAAAGGTGAGTTCGGGCCCAGAGAAGGGATGGAAGGAGTGCAATGTTACATCGGGCATGCGGGAAGAAAGCCTTTGTTGGTTCAAGTCCGGAAAATAGAGATATTTTCTCGTACAGAACATAAATATCAACTTCGAAAGCAAGGGCTTTTATTTTTCACATTTCCTAAAAATAACCAATTCCAGTTGTTGTTGTACCAGTTTTATATCCTCCAATTGCACGATATCCCACTGACTCTCGTCAACCACAGACTTTGATCGGCTCGGCTATTAGAGGTGGATAGGTCAAGGGTAGAGGGTCAAGTGTATAGTTGGAGTTAGAGGGTCAAGGGTATCAGCACTCAGCCTCCTTCCTACAAACCTACCCTTCATACCTAGCTAACCAACTCCCCTGAATACTTGCTCCAAGGAGCGCAGAAAGAACGAACTAAAATTATATTCCCTAAAGCGAAAGACTAGCATTCTTATTCTTTAACCTATGATTTCTACTTATTCGACTGAATCTCTCTTCTCGATACCCAGAAACTACTTCTCGCATGCCTACTTTAGGATGAGGAGTGATATGTTGATGATTATTGGTGAAAAGAATCAACTATTGAAGATGTCGGGCTTACTTCTGAACCAGTTCCTATTAATCTCGACTAGCGTTATTTAGATCTTATCATACCACCTTGTCCTTATCCTCCCTTTCTCCTTTTCGCCTATTTGGCCTTCTTCTTGACGGGGATAACCTCGAGACCCCAGTCCCTTTTCAATCAGATCCAAATTTGGTTGACTAAGTTTTGACCAGAAGCCGAGGCCAACTCTTCATTAGAATTGGGTTTATTAAGACCTTACTGGTTGATTCTGCTCTTGATTCTTTATGGTTAAGCCACTGATGAAGCCATGCAGTTGTTTCTTATTTTTACTTTTGATGAAGGAGGGAGCACTTGTATCATTATACAGTGCATAAAGGTAATCGAATCGGGTAGTGGGCGTTGTATCTCCAGCAGGGCCAACTGCAATACTCGGCTGATTGAATCTACTTACTTACCTTTCATTCCACCTTCCTACTTCCATAGCTACCTTTCCATGGTCGTCTCCTGACATTCCTATTTCTTCCCTTCACCCTCTCATTGTTTATTTAGTGTTGACTTCCTTACTTAGACTTACAGCAGCATCGAATGCAAGGGAAGGGGGGGCTTCACATATAGCTCTTGAACGGTTATTCAAGGCGTTCAAACATTGCTAGGAGATAGCTTGAATGACAGTTACTACCTATGTTGTTGGCTTTTATAATCACACAAAGAACAAGATTTGTAAACCTGGCTCACATACTTGAGAGAAGGAACGTTCACAACTTGACACATTCACCATGATGGTAAGGTACTACGACACAATATGGCACCGAATAAGACACACTTTTAGGTAGGTCCCCTCCAAAAGATATGTTTTGTTCCCGCTCCCTTCCATTCCAACCCCCCAACAATATTATGTGCCTTTGTTCATGCCTACACCTTTTCCTTTTAAACTTATGGAAATGATGTGTTTTATTTCTTATGCCTTTTTCTCTGATAAGAATTTGGTTTCTGACGTTCTTTCCAGTATGTTGGAAATAGAAATTAAAAATTAAAATTAAAAAAATAAAGTATCCTTTAGAAGATATTTAGATATTAGATATCAAGGAACTACTTGCCCTTCTAATTGTATGCAGTTGCCTACATCCATCATTATCATGATGGATTCATTCGTCCTCCCTAAGCAGCTCTAAGTCGTACACTTTCCCATTCATACTTCTCCTTGGAAACCCCCTTTGGCGTTACAAATCATTGTACTTTTTCATCCCTAACTACTATGTTTCTAACCAAACTGGGTAGCTAGTTTAATGGTAAGGTGAATCAATCTATAAGACAGTGGGAGGAGATTAGTTAAGGGGGTAACAACAGCCGAACTCATGGAATTCCTCGAAACCATCCAAATGAGATAGGTTGCGCTCTAGGAAAAAAGCCAAATGAGAACGTGAAATATGTCCCAACAACAAACATGGATTCAAGGGAAGGAGGCACATAACCCCATTCTTATGATGGTGGGAGTACTTTGAAGTCTTCTAATGTAGTCTTGGGTTTGGGAGAGGGTATGGTTGGCAATAGGTTGAAGAGGCTAAACTCATCTTGAGGAAGTCTCTAGACATTGTTATATACAATCAATGTCTCATGAATCTTGTGACCATCTGTGATAGAATTAAATCATCGGCACTTACTTGGACCTCATTGAGAATCAAGTAACTAGACTCCTAGCATCAATTGTGTTGTTTGATGCGTTATCTCGTTCGATCCAATTATGAATCTACCGATAGGGTAAGATACCTCAAATGAGTAGAAGAATAATGTATCAGAGCTCCACATGGAGAATAACTTTAAGCCTATGAACTAACACAATAATCTAACATGTTTTCCTCTTCAAAAAAAAAAATTTCTAAAAATTTGTACTCGAGGACCAACCTAGAAAAAGAAGGACGAGCACACCAGGCCAAGGCCGAGGACGCCAAGCTGAGTTGCAAAAAAAAGTAGAGTCAAGGACAAGCAGGCGAGGATGTAGAGATGAGTCGAGGAAGAGGATGTCGAGCCAAGTTTCACACGAAAATGCAGGGCCAAGGATGAGCAGACGAGAAGAGACAAGGGCGTCGAGGACAAGCAGAGGAGGAAGCCTACAAAATCACTGCAAACATAACGAGGTTAGCACATACAAACAAATAAAAACCAAAAATAAATAAACAGAAACACAAAAAACCATAAAAAAAAACACAAAAGCACCAAACAGTTACCTCTCCAACAGGCACACAAAGGTCAGAAATTTTTGAAAAACCTCTGAAAAAACTTCTGAGGTTCTGATGGCCGCTACATTTATAAGAAAAAGTCTGGTCGAACTTTTCGGAGCATGAAATTTTCGGGCACGTTTCTCACGAAATTGTAACCCAGCTTCGCATTTTTACCCATTATAAAATAAATTTCCTTTCTCCTTGCAAATTTGGACTTCTGGTTGGACCACACATATCTGCATGAATGGTTTCCAACGTCTTTGATGTCGAACATTCCTTTGATTTGAAACTAGTCCTAGTTTAATTTCCATGTCGACATGGTGCAAAAATAGCAAATGTTTTCTTTGATATTATGGGGATGTATCCTACTAATTGAACTTTTCTAATACTTCCCAGGTTATAATAGATTAGGTGTCCCAAACGCTTGTGCCACAACCAAGTTTCATTACTGTTTGACTCATGTAACTTCTCTCTTCTCGAATTTCACCTAGAATGTATACATTATTTGTTGCTCTTACTCCTCTTCCTAACATATTTCAGGAAAATGATCTTGTTATTGAAAAGTTTGCTTAGGAGGTACTCCCACAACCCCTTGGGTATTGTATTTGTGTAGATTTGACCCACGAAAATGGAGCTTTGTGGGAAATGTACCTAAGTGGCGGGTTTTGTACCTAAAGTTGTGGGCACAAGAACAACATGAAAATTGATTGTTTAATCATTAAAATCATGAGGGAAAACCTTGAAGGGCTAAGGTTAACCTAAGGATCCAATGGTGAAGGAAAATTTAATATTCCCAAATTTCCATCAATTAATTGGAATATTAGAGTTCTTACTTTTCTTGCTTATTTAATTAAATAAAAGGGTTGAGGGACCCATAAACCCCATAGATGAATAAAATCCACTTTTGTTGTGTGAATGTGGGTTAATTAGACAATAGAACAGAATTATGGAGTAGTGGAGAATCTTATTAATGAAGGAAGAGTGGAGATCATGCAGCATTAATGAGGAAGATCATGGAGATAATGAAGGAGACAAAGTAAGGTCATGGAGGAATAAAAGTAAGATCATAGAGAAATAATGGTGAAATGATGGAGGGAGTGGTGCATTAAATGCACACATGATGGAGGAATGGAAAGTAAATGCAGAGATCATGGAGATCATGGAGAGACAGTGTAGTCTTCATGGAGACTAGTGGTCACATGTGCAGCTCAGTTATGAGGTGGGCCAAGGTTAGGGAAGGCTCACAACCATATAAGGAAGGTGAGGGCAGCAAAGCAAATCAGTCTGGAATTTGATATTGTATTGTTGTTTGACATTCTTTGCATGCTTCAGATATTTAGCTAAGTCTTTTGTGCTATTTAGCACATAGATTGTGAAGAAGAAGAAGAAAATGAACAAGAAGAGGATATACACCAGGAACTAACCCTAGAAGAGGAAGAAATGAATCCGACCATATCGTGTAATGCACTGGCAGGAATTACCACTCCTCAAACTCTCAAGATAGAAGGACATATCAAGAAGAAAAGGGTAATAGTGTTGATTGATTCATGTAGCACCCATAATTTTATTCATTATAAGGTAGCCAAGGAATTAAATTGTTTCCTATACCCAGCACCAGAATGTCAAGTGATGGTTGCAAATGGAGGAACTATAAATTGCTCTGGAAAATGCCATAATATCAAGCTAACTATGGGGGAATATGTGTTGACAAGTCCAATGCTTTCCATTCCTATGGGAGGTGCTGATGTTGTACTAGGAGTACAATGGTTACAATCTTTGGGGACGGTAGTTTTTAATTTTCAAGAACTTTTCTTGAAATTTTTTTCAGAAGGAAAGGAAGTCGAATTACGGGGTATTGAAGGGAAGCCGGGAAGGATAATAAGCTTTAATGTCATGACAAAGCTTCTAAAGAAAGAACAACGAGGCGTAATTGCACAATTATGCTCACTAGAAGTTCCGACATCAAAATCATCTATTTCTGCAGATCTCCAACAAGTCTTAGACAATCATTCCAAGGTGTTTGAAACTCCCAAAGGACTCCCACCTATTCATGATCATGATCATGCTATTCATTTGATTCCAGGAAGTGTTCCTCCAAACATCAGGCCTTATAGATATCCTTACTTCCAAAAGAGCTAAATTGAACGTATGATTGCAGAAATGTTAGAGGCGGGTATAATTCAACCTAGTCAAAGTTCTTTCTCTGCTCCTGTAGTATTGGTACACAAGAAGGATGGATCATGGCGAATGTGTCCGGATTATAGGGAGCTCAATAAGCTCACCATTAAAGACAAATTTCCATTCCTGTGATTGATGAATTATTGGATGAATTACATGGAGCAATTTATTTTACCAAGTTGGATCTTCGTTCAGGATATCATCAAATTAGAATGAAGACTGAAGATATTCCAAAAACAGCATTTCGAACTCATGAGGGTCATTATGAATTTTTGGTCATGCCTTTTGGCCTTACCAATGCACCTTCTACATTTCAAAGGTTGATGAATTCCATTTTCAAACCCCTCCTTAGAAAATTTGTGCTACTATTTTTTGATGATATACTAATCTACAGCAGGTCTTGGAAGGATCATGTTGAACATGTTGACAGGGTGCTCAAACTATTGCAGGAGAAACAATTATATGCAAAAAAATCCAAATTTTTCTTTGGAGTACAAGAGGTGGAATATTTGGGTCATATTGTATCTCACGAGGGTGTTAAAGTAGACCCTAACAAAATTAGAGCCATTAAGGAATGGAAAGTCCCCACAACCATAAAGCAGTTGCGAGGATTTCTCGGGTTAACAAGTTATTATCGCAAGTTTGTTAAGAATTATGGGAGAATAGCAGCACCTCTAACAACATTATTGAAGAAAGATGCATTTTCATGGACTCCTGAAGCAACTAAGGCCTTTGAACGACTTAAAGAGGCAATGTGCCTAGCACCGGTCTTAGCTACACCAGACTTCACAAAAACCTTTATTGTGGAAAGTGATGCCTCAGGAAATGGAATTGGTGCAGTTTTAATGCAGGAAGGAAGACCCATTGCTTTTGAAAGTCATCCAATCAAAGGAAAGTATTTACATAAACCTATTTATGAGAAGGAAATGTTAGCAATACGACATGCACTAAAGAAATGGCGAACTTACCTAATGGGAAGACACTTCAAGGTAAAAACTAATCATAATAGTCTTAAACACTTTTTGGAACAAATACTATCGTCAGAAGAGCAGCAAAAATGGGTCACAAAGATGTTGGGTTATGACTTTGAAATAATCTACAAAAAAGGAAAGCTTAATGTTGTTGCAGATGCACTCTCAAGAAAGAATGAAGAGGTGGAAGCATTGCTTTGTGCCATTTCTATTATCCAACCTTATTGGATAACCAAAGCAAGAGATGAATGGAAGAAGGACAAAGATGTATGGACACTCATTCAAAAGTTGCAGCAAGATCCTAGTACATCTGATACATTTAGTTGGAAAAATGATTCCTTATGGTACAAAGATCGCTTATTTCTTTGTAAGAATTCCCAACTGAAACAAAAGATTCTTCTGGAATTGCACACTTCTCCTTTAGGAGGACACTCAGGATTTTTAAAAACTTACCACAGGGTGAAGAAAGATTTTTTTTGGGATGGCCTTAAATCCGATATTCAAAAGTTTGTGGCGGAATGTTTGGTTTGCCAGCAGAATAAAGTGGAGACAATTAAGACCCCGGGACTTCTACAACCTTTATCCATTCCAAGTCAACGCTGGGAGGAGATTTCAATGGATTTTATCACAGGTTTACCGAAGTCCGAAGGCAAGAATGTCATCATGGTGGTAGTTGATAGACTTACCAAGTATGCACACTTGTGTGCATTATCTCATCCATTTAAAGCAAGTACAGTTGCTACTACATTTGTGGACAGAATTCAAAAGCTACATGGAAGCCCAAGGGTTATTGTGAGCGACAGAGATCCCATTTTTACGGGAATTTTTTGGACGGAGTTATTTTCTTGTTTGGGTACTCAATTAGCTCATAGCTCATCTTATCATCCTCAATCTGATGGTCAAACAGAGATAGTAAATAAATGTTTGGAAGGATATCTTCGTTGTTTTGTATCCGATAAACAAACACAATGGGTCAAGTGGTTACCTCTCGCTGAATGGTGGTATAACACTTCCTTCCATACTGCAGCAAAAATGACCCCATTTATGGCACTTTATGGATATCATCCACCATCCATCACATCATCTTTAAGTGAAAATTCGAAGGTTCAAGCAGTGGAAGATCACATCGAGCATCAGCAAGAAGTTCTCCAACTCTTAAAGGATAACCTGAATTTGGCACAAAATCGAATGAAACAACAGGCAGATCAACATCGCAGCGAGAGAAGTTTTGATGTAGGAGATTTGGTATTTTTACGGCTACAACCATACAAACAAATGTCCCTCAAGCAAGCTAAGAAGGATAATAAATTATCACCAAAGTACTATGGTCCTTACAAGGTGTTGCAAAATATTGGTACTATGGCATACAAATTGGAGCTTCTCGCTTCTTCGCGAGTACATCCAGTTTTCCATGTTTCATGCTTAAAGAAGGTTATAGGTGAAAATCTTCCAGTTCAAACAATATTGCCAGAACTTGATGAGGAAGGAAAATCATATTGGAACCTGAAGCGGTCATGGAAACAAGAACTCGACAGCTACGAAATCGATCAATTTCAGAGTATCTCATCAAGTGGAAGAACTTACCCACCGAAGATTCTACATGGGAGGATGAGAATTTTATACAGAAGCACCTGGAGCTACTCAAGCATTGAGGACAACACTTTTTTGAAGGAGAGGGGCATGTTAGGTCCCTATATCACTAGTATAGTCCCTTATTATTGTTAGTGTAAACCCCTTATTGTTATTATTGTACCTTTGTAACCCCCATTTTGTTATTATTGTGCCCTTAAATTATTATTGTTAGGTCGGCTAGGATTACATTGTGGCCCACTAGGATTACATTATGGCCCCATGGACTCCTATGTATAGAAAGGAGGTTTTGTAAATTGTATCATCCAAGAATTGTTCATTTATGTAATGTATTGGAGGTTGCCCCCTCGAAGTGGCTCATTTCTAAGGCGTTTATATCTCTTTTATTCTTTTTTGGAGCTGCTTACACAACATATTTAGGTCAACAAATGACGATCAATCAAAACAAAATACAACCCACGATAAGGATATTTCATGTATACGGGAAAAGGTATTCAATTTTTTTCGATCGATTTATTCAAGCATAATTGTTCCTGAAACTAGGGTCAAGCATGTGAGTTATAAATATTTAAAGGTTGAAGATCTTTTGTCCAATTCTGAATACCACAAGCACATCAAATAAATATAGGCCATTTACTATTATTCAGTCAATATAGACACACGCAACCAAGGATCGATTCCGAATATTTCCATGTTTGTCAAAGGGCAGAAGCTCCTTTTTCATACACAATAATATCACGTAATCTATAGAAGTGTGTACGTGTACAGATCATTGTAATACAACCTTTTATACTTTTATGTTTAACTACTCTTTGTATTGAATATGGAAACTACATTAGTACCTTTTAAACATGATCTAATAGAAAGCTTGAACACATATATGTTTCTAAATTGGTGAAATTTAAAATGTGCATTTGCACATGGTTCTTTGGTAACTTCCAGTTTGATCAGGGCAACTACTGAGAATCAGTCTGCAAATGTAGGTTACAAATTTGGATTTCTCAGATAAGAGGTGTCTTCTCCTTATTTCAAAGGACACAACAAGAAGCTTTCTTTTATAGAGCAGCTTGACAGGTCATTTGGGGTCTCGAAAATACAAGTAAGCAAAACTGTGCAGAACCGTGGAAATCGCTTTCCAACGTGTTTTTGTTTGTGTTCCCAGTGTGCAATTGGTGAATTAAGGATGCTTTTGTTATTCTGAATTTGTTTTAAAATAGAGTGATGAAAAAGTTATTGTAATAGTTTGGTATTATTTGTTATTACATATTTGGTTTTGGAATTATTTTTTATTTCGGATTTGGTTTAAATATTTGATTTGTTATTGAAAATCTAGTTTGAAAGAGCTTGCTAGAAGTAATGGAAAGGTTGGGCCAAAAACGAGGTTTCTCTAAAACAACACATGAAAAAATATGAATTTTAGGGGGTTTCTCTAAAACAACACTTGAAAAAGTATTAATTTTAGGAGGTTTCTCTAAAACAACACATGAAAAAATATGAAATGTGAATAGTGGCTATAGTGATGGAGCTTTACTCTACTCTAGCAGCAAATAGGTAGGAGGCACCCACCGAAATCTCATTCATTAAACGTATTTATTAGTAAGCATCTAAAAGAAGAACACGCATTCATTAGACGTTATCAGGTTACAATCAAGTCAGAGTGGAACTAGAATACGTGTTGAAGACAACTTTGAAAACTCTATGGAACATGTTTGCATATGTAAGAAGGAATTTTGGGTTAATGAATGACTAGGGGGCCTCTAAGGTGGTTTTGGAATAGATGGTAAATAATAAGCTACGCAGACCTTCATGCGGCCCCCTAGATGTCTCGATTGCCCTACCCTTCTAATTGCGGAACCACTACATGCGCAATGAAAGGTGGTCCTACCCCCACCCAGAATGAGCCCAATGATAGAAAGGTGAGTTCGGGCCCATAAAAGGGATGGAAGGAGTGCAATGTTACATCGAGCATGCAGGAAGAAATCCTTTATTGGTTCTAGTCTGGAAAATAGAGAGATTTTCTCATACATAACATAAATATCAGCTTCGAAAGCAAGGGATTTTCTTTTTCACATTTTCTAAAAATAAATTGTTCCAGTTGTCATTGTACCAGTTTTATATCCTCAAGTTTCATGAGATCCCACTGGTTCTAGTCGACCACGGACTCTGATCGGCTCGACTATGAGCGGTGGATAGGTCAAGGGTAGAGGATCAAGGGTATAGTAGGAGTTAGAGGGCCAAGGGTATCAGCACTCAGCCTCCTTCCTACCAACCTACCCTTCATACATGGTTAACCAACTCCCCTGAATACTTCCTCCAATGAGCACAGAAAGAACGAACTAAAAACCTATTCCCTAAAGCGAAAGACTCGCATTCTTATTCTTTAAGCAATGGTTTCTATTCATTCGACTAACTCTCTCTTCTTGATACCCGAAAACTGCTTCTCGCTTGTCTACTTCAGGATGAGGAGTGATATGTTGATGATTATTGGTGAAAAAAATCAACTGATGAATATGTTGTGTTTACTTCTGAACCAGTTCCTATTGATCACGGCTAATGTTATTTAGAGCTTATCATACCCCCTTGTCCTTATCCTTCTTTTCTCCTTTTCATCTATTTGGCCTTCTTCTTGACGGCAATAACCTCGAGCCCCTAGTCCCTTTTCAAGCAGATCCAAATCCGTTTGACTCTTTGTTGACCAAATCCGTTAGAATTGGATTTATTAGGACCTTACAGGTTGATTCAGCTCTTGATTCTTTATGGTTAAGCCACGATTGAAGCCATGCAGTCATTTCTAATGTTGTGTATTTTTATGAAGGATGGAGCGCTTGTATCATTATACGGTGCATAAAGGTAATCAAATCAGGTAGCGGGCAGTGTATCTCTAGCAGGGCAACTGTGATAGTCGGCTGATTGAATCTACTTACTTACCTTCCATTCCACCTTCCTACTTCCATAGCTACTTTTCCATGGTCATTTCGTGACAGTCTTATTATGTCCCTTCACCCTCTCGTCATTTATTTAGTGTTTCCTGCCTTACTTAGACTTACAGCAGCATCAGATGCAAGGGAAGGGGGGGCTTCACATAGATCTCTTGAACGGGAAGGTGAGGCGTTCAGACATTGCAAGGAGATTCTTGAATGTCAGTTACTACCTGTCTTGTTGGCTTTTCTAAGCACCCAACGAACAAGAGAGATGTAAACATGGTTCACATACTTGAGAGAAGGAACCTTCACAGCTTGACACATTCACCATGATGGTAAGGTACTACGACACGATATGGCACCGAATAAGACACTTTTAGGTAGGTCGCCTCCAAAATACCTGTTTTGTTCCCTCACCCTTCCATTCCAATCCCCCAACGATATTATCTGCCTATGCTCATGCATGCACCTTTGCCTTTTAGACTTATGGAAATGATATATTTTATTGATTATGCCTTTTTCTGAGAAGAATGTGGTTGTTGACACTCTTTCCAGTATGCTGGAAATAGAAATTAAATTAAATTAAATTAAAACAAATTTAAAAAAAAAAAAAAGAGTATCCTTCAGAAGATATTTAGATACTAGATATCAAGGAACTACTTTCCCTTCTAATTGTATGTAGTTGACTACATCCATCATTCTCATGATGGATTCATTCATCCTCCCTAAGCATCTCTAAGTCGTACGCTTTCCCATTCGTATTTCTCTTTGGAAACCCCCTTTGGCGCTACAACTCACTGTACTTTTGCATCCATAACTACTATGTTTCTAACCAATCCTGGTAGTTGGCTTTATGATAAGGTGAATAAATATACAAGACATTGGGAGGAGATAAGTTAGGGGGGTAGCAGTAGTCGAACTCGTGGAATTCCTCGAAACCATCCAAATGAGGTAGGTTGTGCTCCAAGCAAAAAGCCAAATGATAATTTGAAATATGTCCCAACAACAAACATGGATTCAAGGGAAGGAGGCACATAACCCCATGCTTGTGATGGTGGGAGTACTTTGAAGTCTACTAATGTAGTCTTGGGTTGGGGAGAGGGTATGGTGCCAATAGGTTGAAGAGGCTAAACTCATCTTGAAGAATTCTCAGGATTGTTAATCTAAGTTGTCATTAATGGAAATAGGATTCTTGATGATGATGAATGACGATGAATGACCATACTGAAGGATTAGATGATCATCTAGATGATGGAGGACTCATGAATACATATCATTATGGCATGATAACCTTATGATAAAGTAGGCTATGATGGAGAATCAAACCATAAAGAACCTCTTGACATTCTGTCCTACCTCTATTTTTGCACCTGTAAATGATCAGTCACATTAAAAATTATATTTTCACTGCCTAGAGGCAAACATTTTATATGAAACCTTCACCATCATTTAAAGCATAATTTTAGCTTTCATATGAGCTCTTACTTGGCCCAAATTTCTAAATAGTTAGGGAGAAATAGATTTTTCAAGTCAAGGATATTTATTTCGTCCTTGAGCCGACCTGTTTAGGTCTCTCATGTCAGACTTAGTACTATTGACGTGCCCTTTCAACCCATAACAAAAACAAGCACTATAAATACATGTTTTGGACCTCCATTTTGGACAGGGCAGCTTGGTGAAGAATTCAGAGCACAGAGAAAGGAACAGGTTCACATCTTGTGAACCCTTAAGGAGAAGAACAGCCCAATTCTCTACCACCACAGATCCCTTCGTGTGTCATCTATTTAGATAGGGCTACTTTTGTAGAAGACACACTCTTCGAACCTAATTGAGATAACATATAGATGATTTGGGAGCTATGTCCCCTACACAAAAGCTACAGGATTGCGGATCAATATAGTAAGGGCTCAGTATTGTGAGAAGTTTCAGAAAAGAAGTTTGATTCCACTTCAGGAACTCGGATATGTATTTCTGATCTCACTACATCTCGAAATTGCAACTCAGGACAGTCAAGTTCCAGAATTGTTTATCAGTGGGAGAATAGTCCTATTTGTCAGTGCTAGAATGACAATCATTACTATCACCCTCGGATTTGGAACTGTGAACAAGAACATCTAGTTTATGATGCTTGAACCTATGAGCATTCGGATTTGTGACTAAAGCATATATTTGGTGCAGCAACATTTCTTACCTTGGCTCGGTGAACACAGAAATGTTACTACCTTTGGCTCAGACAGTTCATTGGATCAGATCTCCTCATTGACTCTGTGATTTAGACTATTTCTCCTTTTGGATAGTGAAGAAAACAACTCAAATAAGTTAGTTGAAGTGCAGTGATGAACAAGTAGACTGTGAAGAATTTTGGAAGTGATTAGACAGTGAAAAATTTTGAAAGTGATTAAATAGTGAAGAATTTTGGAAGTGATTAGATAGTGAATAATTTTGGAAGTGACTAAATAGTGAAGAACTATGTCAAGGATGTTCAAGTAAGTACTATTCACATTCTCTATTAAAAAAGGATTGGTGTCCTAGGAGTTGGTGCTCCTAGACACAAGGTTAGTGCCTTGAAGAAGATAGGGTCGGAGCTTTAGAGGTCGGAGCCTCATCAAAGTCCAAGTTGGTTCTTGGAAACAGGTTGGTGCCTGAAGCATAAAGGGTTGGTGCCCTCTCATAATTATTGTACTCAATTATTTGAAAAATGATTGAATTTCTACTTGATCCTTAATAATAATATTATTATACACTTCTTTGTTTTAATTGTGAAGAATCTAACTGGTAAAAATAATAATTGAAAATAAATATTGATTCACCCCCCTCTCAGTTTTTCCAACAATTGATTTCAGAGCCAACTTCTTCATTATCAGCCTAATAGCTCGAAGAAGGATTCTTAGGCACAATGAAGAGCATAGAAGAAACAAGGAAGCTGCCTATCTTTGATGGAACAAATTTTGGCTTTTGTAAGAAGAGGATGTCTTACTATTTAATGTCTCTTGGTCCTGAAGTATAGCACTCTGTTTTGAATGGGTACAAAGCTCCCTCCGCTCTTCCAACTGATCCAGAAGAAATAAAATCCTAAATTGCTAATGCCAAATCTATAAATTCCATCACTAGTGGAATTATTGATTTTGAATTGATGAAAGTCATGAATTGTGACTCGGCCAAAGAAGTATGGGATAAGTTGGTTGCCATGTATGATGGGGACTCAAAAGTTAAGAAGGCAAAGCTTCAAACCTATAGAAGACAATTCGAGAGTTTGAAAATGGATGATGAAGAAGATATTGCATCATACTTCCTCTGAGTAGCTGAAGTGGTTAACTCTCTTAAAGGGCTAGGAGAAAACATCGAAGAAAGCACTATTGTTCAAAATATCTTGAGATCTCTTCCTGATAGATTTGACTCCAAAGTAAGTGTCACAGAAGAAATGAAGGACCTAGATACTCTCAAGATGGATGAACTTCATGGAATTCTCATTTCCTGTGAGATGATGAAAGGAATTTCAAATTTCAAAGAAGCAGCGTTCAAAGCCTCAAAATCAACAAAAAGAGGAAAAGGATGGAATAACAATAGCGATGACTCTGATGTTGAAACCGAATTAGCTCAATTTGTATGAAGACTTAAGAAGAGATCTAAGCTAAAATGTAAGTACCCTCTTATTTGTTTCAAATGTGGAAGAATAGGCCATTACGCTGCAAAATGTCCTCATAAACATGATAGTGATGATGAAGAGAACTCTAAAAGGATGATGTACAAAAAGTAAGGGTTTAATAAGAAGAAATTCTTCTCCAAACAAGATGAGTCTGATGAAGATGAATTTTTAGTCATCAAAAATAAATCAACTAGAAATATGCATCATCACAACGAAAGTGATGATGAATCAGATGAGGAAAGTAACTATGTTGGAAGCAAAGAAGTGTTATTCGTGGCATTTAAAGATGATGATTATTCAGAACTGGAAGATGAAGGAAACATGGATAAATTACTAATAAGTGCCATTGAAGAAAATGAGAATCTAGGAAAGAATATAATTTATCTCAAAGTAGAAAAGGAGGAAGCAAAAAGAAGGGAAAATACTTGAAAAATAAGCTAAAAGATAAGGATGATATCTGTGAAAAACATGAAGCTGAAATAATATCTCTAAGAAAGGAATTGGAGCAAGTCAAATGGAGTTGGAAAAGCTCTCAAGCACTTGATAACATTCTTAATACTCAAAAACCTCAACATGATAAATCCGGAATTGGTTTCAAAGGAGAATCATCAAGTACAAAGAATAATGCAAGGAGTTATGTCGACATACTCTCTTGCCATCCAAAAGAATAAAAGTCACCTCATCAGGAACAAAGGCCCATCTCAAAACCAAGAATTGAAGAGAGAGAAACTCCAAGGAAGAATGTTGGTTCAAGTTATGGCTATTACAACAGTTACCAAACTATTTTTCTTGGGTATTGTTACTATTGTAAAAACTTTGGGCATCAAGCTAAGCATTGCAAGGCTCATAAGAATGAAGGACCAAGATTGAAAGATCAAACAAAAAAACTATGTGGTCCTAAAGAGCAAGGACAAATAAAAACTTATAATTCCTTTGATCCTTTGGCTAAGTTTGATCTGTCTTGCTCATTATGTAATAATTACGATCATAATGAACAAAATTTCCCTCTCAAAGGAGAGGAAGCTAAAGGCTTAAATCTCAAAACGGATAAATGTGGCCTAGCTCTATGTGCTCATAGTGAAGAAAATCATTGGTTTGTGGATAATGGATTCTCAAGACATATTACAGGTGACCAAAATAAGTTTGTCTCATTGAACAAGAAAAATGGAAATGTATCCTTTGGAAGTGGATTCGCTAAAATCACTGGAAAAGGAACTGCTACCCTTGTCAATGGACAAGGAAATTAAGGCTCAAAATACCTTGATGGTAGAAGGGCTCAAACACAATCTCTTAAGTGTTATCCAAATTTGTGACCAAGGACATAATGTTGTCTTTAGTACTAAAAATTGTGAAATAAGAGACTCATCCTCAGGAGAACTTGTGGCAAAATGAGTAAGAACACCAGACAATGTTTACATTCTCAGTAAAATTCAAGGAGATAAATGTTACTTGAGTCAAACAAATGAAATTTGGTTATGGCACAAGTGATTGGAGCATACAAGTTTTGATAACCTGGTCAACGTCAGAAAAATCAACGTAGTAAGGGACATTCCAAAAAATTTCAAGCCAAATCAAGTTGTATGTGGCCCATGCCAACATGGAAATAAAACCAGAACTAGCCACAAAACTAAGGAGTTCTCAACATCAAAACCTTTGGAAATCATTCATTCATATTTATGTGGGCCAACTAGAACTCCGGCTCTTCACGGTGAAAGGTACTTTGCTCTATTTGTTGATGACTATACTAGAATGATGTGGGTATATTTCATAAAATATAAATCCAAAGAATTTGAATGTTTTAAGAATATTAAAGCTCTTGTTGAAAATGAGAAAGATTCCAAGATTAAATGTCTTAGAACGGATAGAGGAGGAGAATTCACCTCAAAAGAATTTGATGAATTTTGTAAAGAGCATGGAATCTAAATAGAACTCTTTGCAGGGAGTAGCAGGTAGCAATCTCTACATGAATATGGACAAGGAAAAACTTATGATTACTCTTGTATACGTTGATGATCTAATATTTGCTAGCAATGATGATGAGATGAGCCATGAATTTGCTCTAAATATGTCCAAAAGGTTTGAAATTTCAATGATCCGTGAGCTATATTACTTTATTGGGCTATAAATATCTCAAACCTCTGCAGGCATGTTTATATCTCAAGAAAAATATCTTAAATACATGCTCAAAGGATATGGGATGGAAGATTGTGCACCTATGAGCACACTAATGACCACAAATTTTAAATTAAGTAAAGATGATGATACCCCTCTCATAAATGTGACTCTTTATAGGTCAATAATTGGAGCTCTACTATACTTAACTTCTACAAGATCATATATTACGCAAGCAGTGGGAATGGTAGCAAGATTTCCGTCAAGTCCTAAACAATCCCATCTAGCAATTGTGAAGAGAATTCTCAGATATCTGAAAGGAACTGCTGATTTCGGTCTTTAGTATCCTAAGAGTTCAACTCTTATTGTGACAACTTACTTTGATGTTGATTGGGCCGGAATCGTGGAAGATCGAAAAAGTACCAGTGGAAATACATTATTTATGGGAGATTGTCTTGCATCTTGGCTCAACAAAAAGAAATCATCTATATCTCTTTCTACAGTTGAAGCCAAATATATAGTTGCTACTGATTTTTGTACACAAATTCTATGGATGAAGGAAGCCTTGAAGGATGTAAACATAGAAACTAAGAAATCGATTACTATTTTTTGTGACAACACTAGCGCCATCACTCTTTCAATAATCTGGTGTTGCACTCAAAAACCGAACATATTCCAATCAAATACCACTTTCTCCATGAAAAAGTTGTTGAAAAAAATATAAATTTGGAATACATCAATACAAAAGATAAAATTGCAGATATCTTTACAAAACCCCTTCCACGAGAAGCATTTGAGCATATTCGCCAAAATATGGGGGTCATTTCTCTTTCATCGCATTAAATCAAGCAGCATCTCAGGGGGAACAGCATGATAGGGGGAGCAGCATGACAGGGGGAGTACGTTGGCACCCCGTTGTCATTGATTTTAAAGGGGGAGAGAAGAAAAATATTACCATCCAATGAAAAAGGGGGAGATTGTTAATCTAAGTTGTCATTGATGGCAATAGGATGCTTGATGATGATTAATGGTGATGAATGACCATACTGAAGGATTATATGATCATCTAGATGATGGAGGACTCATGAAAACATATCATTATGGCATGATAACCTTATGATAAAGTAGACTATGATGGAGAATCAAACCATAAAGAACCTCTTGACATTTTGTCCTACCTCTATTTTTGCACCTGTAAATGACCAGCCACATTAAAAAATTTATTTTCACTACCTATGAGGCAAAAAATTTCTATGAAACCTTCACCATCATTTAGAGCATAATTTTAGATTTCATATGAGATCTTACTTGGCCCAAAATTCTAAATAGTTTGGAAGAAATAGATTTTTCAAGTCAAGGATATTTATCTGGTCCTTGAGGCGACCTGTGCTAGGTCTCTCATGTCAGCCTCAGTATTATTGACGTGCCCTTTCAACTCATAAAATTTAAAAAAAAAAACAAAAAAACAAAAAAAAAACGTTATAAATACATGTTTCGGACCTCCATTTTGGACAGGGCGGCTCGGTGAAGAAGTTAGAGCACAGAGAAAGGAACAAGTTCACATCTCATGAACCCTTAAGGAGAAGAATAGCCCAATTCTCTAGCATCACAGATTCTTTTCCATGTCATCTATTCAGATAGGGTTACTTTTTCGGGAGACACACTCTTCGGACCTGATTGAGATAACGTATAGCTAATTTGGGAGCTTTGTCCCCTCCACAGAAGCTACAAGATTCTGGATCAATATAGTAAGGGCTTAGTATTGTGAGAAGATTCAAAACAGAATTTTAATTCCACTTCACGAACTCGGATTTGTATTTGTGATCTCACTACAACTCGAAATTGCAGCTCAGGACAGTCAAGTTCCAGAATTTTTTATTTTTGGGAGAATAGTCCTATTGGTCAGTGCTACAAGGACAGTCATTACTATCACCCTCGGATTTGGAACTGTGAACAAGCACATCCAATTTAGGAGGCTTGAACCTGTGAGCATTCGGATTTGTGACTCAAGAATATATTTGGTGTAGCAACATTTCTTACCTTGGCTCGGTGAACACAGAAATATTACTACCTTTGGCTCAGACAGTTCATTGGATCAGATCTCCTCGTTGACTCTGTGATTCAGACTATTTCTCCTTTTGGACAATGAAGACAACAACTTTGATGAGTTAATTGAAGTGCAGTGATGAACAAGTAGACAGTGAATAATTTTCGAAGTGATCAGACACTGAAGAATTTTTGAAGTGATTAACAGTGAAGAATTTTGAAAGTGATTAGACAGTGAAGAATTTTGGAAGTGATTAAATAGTGAAGAATTATTTCAAGGATGTTCAAGTAAGTATTATTTACATTCTTTATTAAAAAATGATTGGTGTCCTAGGAGTTGGTGCTCCTAAACACAAGTTTGGTGCCCTGAAGAAGATAGGTTCGAAGCCCTAGAGGTCGGAGCCTCATCAAAGTCCAAGTTGGTGCTTGGCAACAGGTTGGTGCCTGAAGCATAAAGGGTTGGTGCCCTCTCATAATTATTTTACTCAATTATTTGAAAAAGGATTGAAGTTCTACTTGATCCTTAATAATATTATTATTATACACTTCTTTGTTTTAATTATGAAGAATCTAACTGATAAAAATAACAATTGAAAATAAATATTGATTCACCCCCCTCTCAATATTTCCAACAAGGAAACTATTACATAAAATCAATGTCTCATGAATCTTGTGACCATCCGTGATAGAATTCAATCACCACCCAGCGCTTAACCGAACCTCATTGAGAGTTAGGTAACTAGACTCCTAGCATCAGTTGTGTTGTTTGATGTTTTGTCTCGTTTGATCCAATTCTAAATCTGCTGATAGGGTAAGATACCTCAAATGAGTAGAATAATAACATATCAGAGCTCCACATGGAGAGTAACTTTAAGCCTATCAACTAACACAATAATCTAACATGTTTTCCTCTTCAAAAAAAATATAAAAATTTGTACTCGAGGACCGACCTAGAAAAATAAGGACGAGCACGTCGAGCCAAGGTCGAAGACGTCGAGCCAAGGTCGAGGTCGTCGAGCCAAGTTGCAAACAAACACAGATTCAAGGAAGAGCAGACGAGGACGTAGAGACGAGCCGAGGACGAGGACGTCAAGCCAAGTTGCAGACGAAAACACAGGGCCAAGGACGAGCAGATGAGGAGAGACGAGGATGTCGAGGATGATCAGAGGAGGAAGCTTGCAAAATAACTGCAAACATAATGAGATTATCACATACAAAAAAATAAAAACCAAAAATAAATAAACAAGAACACAAAAAAAACCAAAAAAAAATACACAGAAACACCAAATAGTTACCTCTCCAACAGTCGCACAACGGTTGGAAATTTCTGAAAAACCTCTGAAAAAACTTTTGAGGTTCTAATGGCCTCTATATTTATAAGAAAAATTTTGGCCGAACTTTTGGGAGAGTGAAATTTTTGGGCGCGTTTTTCACGAAAGTGTAACCCAGCTTCACATTTTTACCCATTATAAAATAAAGTTCCTTTCTCCTTGCAAATTTGGAATTTTGGTTGGACCACACAGATCTGCATGAATGTTTTCCAACATATTTGATGTTGAACATTCCTTTTATTTGAAACTAGTCCTAGTTTAATTTCCATGTCGACATGGTGAAAAAATAGCATATGTTTTCTTTGATATGATGGGGATGTCTCTTACTACTTGAAATTTTATAATATTCACCAATTTATCAAAGCATAGGTGTCCCAAACGCTTGTGCCAAATTTCATTACTGTTTGACTCATGTAACTTCTCCCTTCTTGAATTTCACTTAGAATGTATACGTTATTTGTTGTTCTTACTCCTCTTCCTATCAGCTTTCTGGAAGAGGATCTTGTTATTGAAAAGTTTAGCTTAGGAGGTACTCCCACAACCCCTTGGGTATTATATTTGTGTAGCTTTGACCCACAAAAATGGAGCTTTGTGGGCAATGTATGCAAATGGTGGGTTTTGTACCCAAATTTGTGGGCACAATACCAACGTGAAAATTAATTGTTTAATCATTGAAATCATGAGGGAAAACCTTGAAGGGCTAAGGTTAACCTAGGGATTCAATGGTGATGGAAAATGTGAAATGAAATTAATTTTATTCCTTAATAAATTGGTGTTAAGCAAAGTGGCTTAGGTCAGCTTGGTTAAGTGATGTGACCCTTGGTGGAATGTGACACTACCAAAGAACACTATAAGAAGGATGGAAGATGATTTTGTTTCGAATCCATCCAAGCATATCTTCTCAAGTGAATATACCCTCAACAAGTGTGAAATACCTCAGGAAGTTGCAGGACCTAAAGGAGGATGAATTTTGTAGCATGTGTGGTTTTCTCAAGTCTACTTGAAGGTTGAGTTTTTCTCAAGTAAGAGGATAGATTCCTCCTATGATTTTGTGTCTTATGTAGGTCTGTTGAGTGAAGGTTTTGGGAGGTTATTTTCTATGGTTCGTTCCCTACTTAGGGTTTCTTTTGTGCATACACAGCCACATTGGAATCATGTTTATAGCTCTAGTATATTCTCTCTATATTTATGTGCAAAAGAGGTGACGGTTGAGACCCTAAGGAGGTGAAATATACATTAGTTCATTCTTGTGTTAATGGGTCGCATATCCTTAGTCATTAGTGTGTGGTTTCGTGATGTATATGATCCTTGATACGGATGAAATATGCTCATATTTGTGTACAAAATTGAGTGCTGAAAGAAAAAAGGTGAGGGTTAGTATAGTATGAAGGGTTAAGGGATAAACATTGGTGGAGAGTGTTGGAAATGGACTGTGTGAATTCAGTCCTATCTGGAGGATTAGGAAAGTGTGTTCATTACCTTAGATTCAGATATCTTGGAGAAGCAAGAGGCCTGTAAGTGGGCAGCATGTAAAGACCCTACGAGCACTATTTTTTGGAGCAACAAGAGGGTTGCTAGAGGGTATATTATATACAAGAGCATAGACCATTGTGAGAGGCAGTTTTTGGATTTGAAGATACAAGAGCATATAATGTTGTATACCTTCTTGTGAGTAGAACTGGTAGAGATATTGGAGCAGTAGTATCATTTGCAAGTATAGGTGGCAAAGGACCTACCAGGTGTTCAAAGTATGTGAGCTGAAAGGGTTGGTGTGAGATCTCCTTCAGCAAGTCAAGAGTGCTTTTTTCAAGGGAAGATTGATAGCCTTGTGTTGTGACATGAAGCCCTAGTTGTTTTCTTATATCAGGGCTAATCGTAAAGACCATGATCCCTGGTACAAGATCTCTGTGTATATTTTACTAAAGTTGTAATATAACAAGTTTTGGATTTGAAAAAATATATTGTGTACTACATTGATTCATTGTTGTATATTTTCCATTGTTCAAAAGTGCTTGGTGTTGTGGAATTTTAGTGTGTTTGTGATCATATTTTTGACATAGGCATGATTCTGAAGTATTAAGGAAAAATTGACACTCCTTATCTCACAATATTTGGGATGGAAGATGATATTGTGTCCTTAATCACATATTTAGATGAAACTTATAATAGTATTCTTGATTCCTTCAACATATAGTGCATTGTTTTCTTTTCCCTTATCATTGACGAGATTCATTGTGCCTTTACCAGCAACATTAGCATATCCAATGTCTCCAAGAGTCACATTTCCATCCTTTTATTTATTTATTGAGATGAACTCTTTCTAGTCACATGTTGTGTGCCTAGAACATCCACTATATACAAGCCATTAATTTTCATTTTTTAGAGTACATAAAGATAGACTGCAATTCTCAGAGGTAGATTCTCCAAACTTTCTTTCTTTGCTCTAGAGGATAGTTTTGTGCTATATGGCCTGGATTAATGCATGTGTAACATTCTATACTATACTTTGAAATAGGATAAAAAGAGTTATAAGTATTTATTTTTCCTTTCCTCTCATGGTGCAACAACCTTATTTCGATGATTAGCCCAATAAGCCTTGCAATGTTTTTCCTGATGACCAAAAATTTTACAAAAGAAACAGTGACCAAGGAAATAGTTTAATACCTATTAGGATAATCTTTCCTTAATAAGATACCACTTTAAGGAATGGGTTGCTTCTCATTTCTTGGATGAACTTTGTTTCTTGCAAGATTAGAATGATAAGATCCTTTAAGGACATCAGCCAAACTTCTATTAGTTTCTTCATGATGAACATTGGTTTGTTCCTTTGAATTAGAAGATGTTCTTGTATAGCAAGGTTAAAATTTGTCATGGAGTGGGATTTGAGAGACGAGAATGGCATCCAAAGTATGGGAACTCTTCAAATTCTTAATGCCTCTATCCAACTCTCTTCTTATAGATATAACTTACGCTTCAAATTTTTCACGTATTTCTTCTTTTTCTTTCAACTTATTGCTTAATACTTCTATTATTTTATCCTCTTCCTTATTGGTTTTGAGACAGTTGATTTCTTGAGACACCTTTTCATTCTTATTTCTAAGTATTTCATTTTCTTTTATGGCACTAATCAAAAGTTCCTCCACATTTCCTTCTACTTCTTCTAGACTTTCTTCTTATTTTGGACTATCTGTTTCATTTGTGTACTTCACTTCTTCCACCATATTCATCTTCTTCATTAGAGTCAACATTGTCTTCTTTGGAGAAGAAATTCTTTTTTTTGATCCTTTCTTCTTGAAGTTTCTTCTCTTATGTTTATATTCTTAATCATTTTCATATTTAAAGGGCACTTTGTTGCATAATTTCCTATTTTACCACATCTAAAACAAATTAGAGATAGCTTACCTTTGAGTTTAGATCATTTCTTCAGCATCTTGGAAAATTGTGCCATTTTAGTATCAGAATCATCATTTTTGCAATCAAAATTCTTTCCCTTTCTTAATGTCTCATATACCTTGAATGTAGCTTCCTTGTGATTTGAATTTTTTGATCTCATCTCGTATGCTATGAGAATTCTATGAATTTCATCCATTGAAAGTGAGTCAAAATATTTTAGTTCTTCTATGGCACAAACCTTGGCATCAAAACAATCTAGAAGAGATCTCAAAACCTTTTGGGCAATCATATTTTCATTGATATCTTCTTCATCAGTCATCTTGAGACTTTCAAACTTCCTTCTATAGGTATGAAAATTTGCATCTTTTACCTTGTCATCTCCTTCATAAATATCGATGAGCTTGTCCCACATGTATTTGGCTACTTTAATACCCATAATTTTGGTGTATTTTGAATCCGACAGTCCACGTGCTACAAAGTTTAAATCCTTTGCATTCTCCACATACGTTTTATTTCTGTACATATTTATTAGAAGGGAAGATGGGATCGTGTATCCATTTATGATAAATATCCAAATTTCAACTCCAAGATACATTAAGTAGTACTCCAACTTGACTTTCCAGAAGGAAAAAAATTGTTCCATCAAATTGGGGGACCTGACCATATTTACTGGCCATTGTGATTCAAAAATCCTTCTTCCAAATGTTAGGTTGATCTTGTAGAAGATTACTTTGATTCCAATTGTTGTAAATACTGAGGGGGGATGAATCAATATTTCTTTCAATTGTTATATTATTTCAATTTATATTCTATCACAATTTAAACCAAAAACACAATAAGTAGAATAAGGAAATAATTTTATTAACAAAATTGGTGAGGACTCCAATCCTCTTTCAAAAATTCACGCTCCAACCTATACAACAAAACTTCTTCGACACTCCAACCTTGAATGACTCCAATCCTCAATTAAAAATCTAGGCTCTAACCTGGTCTTTCACAAGGCTCAAACATTGTATGAGGACTCATATCCTCTATTGTAAAAACAAGCTCCAAAATTAAACTGCTTCAAAATGTCATCCAAGGAATTCCCTGATAACTTCAAACTACTTCTAGAAATTTCTCAAGATTATATGCAAATATCGTCTGGAGTGATTCAAGAGAATGCTTCAAGCGTCTTCAAAAGGTTGCTCCAACAAAGCTTCATGTATCCTTTGACAAGGTTTCTAAAGGTTGCTCCAATAAAGTCTTTTAGTATGCTTCAACATGCCCTTCAGTGTTCTTAGGTCCACAATAAGGAAGTCTCCTAAGTTCACTTCAAAATTTCTCCAAGTATGCTTTAAACAACTACTACAAAATTATTTCGAATTGCTCCATAGAATACCAAGAGTATATGCAAAAAAACTACTTCAAATATATCCAACCGAAGTTCATGTATGCACCAGGTCTATCTAAAAATTTCCTTCAACAGTATCTCCATGTTTGCTTTAAAAGTAATTAAGATTTTTTCTAAAATAGGTTGAAATGCAAAACTTAAATAGTCTCAGAAAGTCTGAATTCTATACCTCATTCTTGTGTCTTATTCACAGAGGTAGGGCTAAAAATTACAAATCTGAAATGGGTCAAGGTATGTGGCATAGAGGATCAATATTTATTCTCCAAGGGGCTGAAACTCTGCTTCAAATGAAGGTTGAGACTATTCACAAAAGGAGGCCCAAAATAGCAGTCTAAAATCACCTCAAATTTGTCACTTATTATAGGTCCAAAGTCATAATATGAAGGCCTAAAATCTGATCATAGGTCTGCTCCAAGGAAGGGAATGTATAGGGGTCTGAAAACTTCTCCACAAGAGGTAACAAAGGAATTCATAATCCAATAGAAGATGACTCCAATTGAAAAGAAATTCACGAATAAACCCTGATTCAAAATAGAGATAACAAACCCAAAACCTTGCTTTGACTTTCCTCCAAGTTCATGAGCTATGAACTTCACTCATTACTTTAGGTTTGAGCACCTTGTATTATCTTCCTTGGCCAATTTGAATGACCAAATGGAGGATTCATATGCTCTATTTATAATAAGTCAACCATGTATTGAACCGACATGTCTTTTAGAGAGGGGTTGACTTACATTTATGTAGGCCGACTTGAAGAGGATGATAAAAATTGATTTTTCCACTTAAAAAATATATTTCTCCTCATCGGAGAGGAGTGAGGACTCATGCTACAACTCATTGGAAAGGGGTTAATGTGCTCCTTGAACCTATGGTATTTTTATCTTCATTCAGTCATCCTTTGACATCAATAACAAATTATTCTTCCAACAAATAGTAGATATGAAGATACAACTTTTTTGCTACTAGGCCAGCCATCGAGAGAGGCAAATGACGTAAATTAAATCATATATATATAATTAAAGTTTCAATTTATGTTTTTTACTAAAAGTGAATTAGTGAGACAAACTGAAATGCACCTAATTATTAGTAAGAATGTTTTAAGTTAAAACATTCTTACTAATAATTAGGTGCATTTCAGTTTGTCTCACTAATTCACTTTTAGTAAAAAACATAAATTGAAAATTTAATTTTATATATATATATATATATATATATATATATATATATATATATATATATATAACTTCGTAATAATAATAATAATAATTTTCAAAATTTACAATTGCGATGCAAGGTTTCACTCAATATTAATTTGGGCCTTTTTTGCATTTTCCTTATCCCACTTATGCTTTTTATTTTGAAAGTGAATTAGTGAAGCAAGGTGAAATGCACCTAATTATTATTAATAATGTTTTAAAAGGAGTAATCATGTTTATGAGATTATTTTTTAATAATAATTATAAATTTCAAAAGTTTCATTCAATATTAATTTTGTGGTTTTTTTTTTGCATTTTCCATACCCGCTTATTGTGGAGAATTATAAGTTTTGTAATTGAAATTTCATTGATGTAAATTATCTACAAAGCAAATGGAATCTAGTATTGAGGAGAAAAGATTATTACTTCATACTTCAAAAAATGTATTTCAATGTTACTTAAATCAAAGAAATACTTGCAAGGATGTCACTATTTCTATTGATCCTTGAGCATAATAATTATGTCAATACTGAACGTACCAGACAATTATTTATTCTAAAGTGAAATATAATTGAAAATATAGACTTGTTGAATAAAAATCAATATGATATTGTTAATTAGCAACTAAATATTTGGGATTATACATTTGTATCACAATTCATTGATAGATCTTTATGGAATCTGATGGTGACATAACTTTGAATTGACTCTGGATATAAACACAAGGAACATTTAGCTTAAATACACAAAAGAAGTTTTCAACATTCTCCTATCAGAAGAAAACAATAACATCACAAGTTGTTACATTGAAGTCATATTCAGTGACACCAAAAGACCTTAAAGATATCTAAAAAATTATCCTTCGTGATAATTAGAAAACAATATAAAAAAATGCAAAAGGAATTGAAAATAAATAAATAAAATAAAATTGTCTTCATCATTATAATTCCAAATATTAAGAAGTCAAAAAGTGCAAAGAAGACATAACAAGAACCACCAATGCAAATTATCAAAAAGGATTCAATGATTGATAAAGAAACAATGATCAATCTTGTTGAAATAGAGAAGCCATCACCTATTAAATTCTCCACCATAGAAAAAGAAACCAATACAAATCTACGTGACTCAAGAATATTTGAGCCCAATTAAAGTAAAGAGATATTCAAATGTTTAAGTAAAAGCAATAGAAATTCCAAGTAAAGATCCAATGATCAACGAAGCAACATCATTGCATGAAAAAAATTATTATACTAAAGGTAAGTCAAGAAAGCACTACAATTATAATAAGGTGAATTCATGTTACAAAAATACTTTATCAAAACATCCCAATCACAAGAGTTGGTATATTAACCAAGTATTATCTCTCAGGATGAAAACAGTTAACTTATCTGATGAAGAATACTGGTACCAGTATTATTAAGTCGCATAAAACAATTTGTCTTGAAAATCTTGCAAGTGCAACATTACACAAAAGATTGAACTAGGATGGTCAAACGCTTTAAATATGGTTCGACAATTTTTCTTAGTACTCAAAGATTCATATCATCTTGTATCATCAATTACAATAGCTCAAGAACAAAGATGATGTGAAGACGTTACATTAGAGGAAATTTTAGCCAAAAATTGCCCATGAAATTGTCATGTAATTTCCATGTCATAATATGTAAACCAATCAAAATCCTTTAAATTTAAAAAGAGGTACATGTAAATATTTTGGAGGGAAAAAAATAAAAACTACTTTTTTAATTGTATTTTTTGTTTATCTCCTTATTAGTTTACTCAAATTTCAAGTGTAGACACACGTTGGATGCATAATTAAATTCCACATCCAACGAGTACCCATTATGCATACCTTTGAGAAAATCCACATTGATAAAATTGAAGATACACTAAAAAGTGTGTTGAACACATTTTTTTAATGTATCTTCAATTTTTATCAATGTGGATCTTCTCAAAAGTATGCATAATGGGTATTCGTTGGATGTGGAATTTAATTCTACTTCAAACGGGCGCCTACACATGAAATTTGAGTACAATTAAAAAAAAATGGTTTTCTTTTTTCTCCAAAATTCACAACCCTTATTTTATTATTATAACTAATAATTTTATTATTTTTCCTTGGGAGACCACTTTTAGGCTTAAATTTCCTCTAATGAAAGCTAGGGAAAAATATGTCAAGTAATATATATATATATATATATATATATATATATATATATATATATATAGAGGTCTCGCAAAGTTATAGATAATCGGGGGCTCTCATTTTTCGGCGGTTTCCTTCGACACTTGCAGCCCTCATTTCCTGTGGTCTTCGCATGTGACCACCCTTCTCTGTCTTCGGGGCTGGGTAGTTTTATTCCTAGGTTCTGGGTTTTCCTTCCTCCCCTGTCCTCTATGCGACCGTACCACCACCACCCTTAATTTTCTCGTTACGCCATTGTCTTCTCTCCCTGTACACCCTCCTTCTTACGACCAGTTGTACCCCCTTTCGTCATCATGAGCAAGGATGAGGTAGATTTCTTTTATAGTCTTGATTCAGGTCACGTACTTCCAGGGCAATTCGATTTTATGTGTCGGGCTAATCATTATATAAATTTCTCCTCCCAAGGCACTCACACTGATGATTCTTCTCCCCCCCTACCTTTCTCCGCATCATGCCTCTCCTGTACTGCATAACTATGATCAGAACACTTCTGCAAGTTATAATTCGTCTCAGGCAAGTGGCTCCAGATCAAAACGAAACAAGAAGGGCATTCGAGATAAAACTCAAACTGCAAAACTCGTAGTTGGTGTATACATTTCGATCTGTGAGGTGCCAAATTACCTAGACAAAGCTCTTGTGGGACGTTTATACGGGCAAATGGCATCAAAAGAAGCAATCTCAGTCTGGCTTGATGAGCACTGAATCCCCTGCTGGGGTATTCGCCATCCTTTCACCAGTTCTTCAAATTTATTTCAACGGAAGATAAATTCAAGCTCACTGAGCGGGTGTGGAATTGGCGTCCTGCTGGCCTCGTTATTCAGAATTGGGATGTGAGCTTCAATTCTGAACGCTCCCCGTAGCATTTACAAAGAGTGTGGGTAATCCTTCCCGGGCTCCCTAAAATTTTCTCGGGTTTCCTTTAAGAGTTGGAGAACTTCTTATTGATGCTCGATGTGACCTTCCACTGCTTTCACCGTAGAATTTTCTCTTAAAGATGATGTGATCGACGGTGGATGATATCCATAAAGTGCCATAAATGGGGTCATTTTTGCTGCAGTCTGGAAGGAAATTTTATACCACCATTCAACCAGAGGTAACCACTTGACCCATTGTGTTTTTTTATCAGATACAAAACAGCGAAGATATCCTTCCAAAAAATTGTTCACTATCTCAGTTTGACCATCAGATTGAGGATGATAAGATGAGCTATGAGCAAGTTGAGTACCCAAACAAGAAAATAATTCTATCCAAAAATTTCCTGTAAAAATGGGATCTTTGTCACTTACCATAATCTTTGGGTTTCCATGTAGCTTTTGAATTGTTTCCATAAATGCAGTAGCAACTCTACTTGCTTTAAATGGATGAGATAATGCACAAAAGTCTGCATACTTGTTAAGTCTATCAACTACCACCATGATGACACTCTTTCCTTTGGACTTGGGTAAACCTGTGATAAAATCCATTGACATCTCCTCCCAACGTTGACTTGGAATGGATAAAGGTTGTAGAAGACCCAGGGTCTTAATTGTCTTAACTTTATTTTGCTGGCAAACCAAACATTCTACCACAAACTTTTGAATATCAGATTTAAGGCCATCCCAAAAAATTCTTTCTTCATCCTGTGGTAAGTTTTTAAAAATCCAGAGTGTCCTCCTAAAGGAGAAGTGTGCAATTCCAAAAGAATATTTTGTTTTAGTTGGGAATTCTTACAAAGATATAAGCGATCTTTGTACCATAAGGAATCATTTTTCCAACTAAATGTATCAGATGTACTAGGATCTTGCTTCAACTTTTGAATAAGTGTCCACACTTCTTCGTCCTTCTTCCATTCATCCCTTGCTTCGGTTATCCAATCTGGTTGGATAATAGAAATTGCACAAAGCAATGCTTCCACCTCTTGATTTTTTCTTGAGAGTGCATCTGCAACAACATTTAGCTTCCCTTTTTTGTAGATGATTTCAAAGTCATAACCCAACATCTTTGTGACCCATTTTTTCTTCTCTTCTGGAGGTAGTCTTTGTTCCAAAAAGTGTTTAAGACTATCATGATCAGTTTTTACCTTGAAGTGTCTTCCCATTAGGTAAGGTCGCCATTTCTTTAGTGCATGTAGTATTGCCAACATTTCCTTCTCATAAATAGTTTTCTGTAAATACTTTCCTTTGATTGGATGACTTTCAAAAGCAATGGTTCTTCCTTCTTGCATTAAAACAGCATTAATTCCATTTCCTGAGGCATCACATTCCACAATAAAGGTTTTTGTGAAGTTTGGCATAGCTAAGACCAGTTCTAGGCACATTGCCTCTTCAAGATGTTCAAAGGCCTTAGTTGCTTCAGGAGTCCATGAAAATGCATCTTTCTTCAATAATGTTGTTAGATGTGCTGCTATTCTCCCATAATTCTTAACAAACTTGCGATAATACCCTGTTAACCCGAGAAATCCTCGCAACTGCTTTATGGTTGTGGGGACTTTCCATTCCTTAATGGCTTTAATTTTGTTAGGGTCTACTTTAACACCCTCGTGAGATACAATATGACCCAGATATTCCACCTCTTGTACTCCAAAGAAACATTTAGATGTTTTTTCATATAATTGTTTCTCCTGCAATAGTTTGAGCACCCTTTCAACATGTTCAACATGATCCTTCCAAGACCTGCTATAGATTAGTATATCATCAAAAAATACTAGCACAAATTTTCTAAGGAAGGGTTTGAAAATGGAATTCATCAACCCTTGAAATGTAGAAGGTGTATTGGTAAGGCCAAAAGGCATGACCAAAAATTCATAATGACCCTCATGAGTTCGAAATGCTGTTTTTGGAATATCTTCAGTCTTCATTCTAATTTGATGATATCCCGAACGAAGATCCAACTTGGTAAAATAAATTGCTCCATGTAATTCATCCAATAATTCATCAATCACAGGAATGGGAAATTTATCTTTAACGGTGAGCTTATTAAGCTCCCTATAATCCGGACACATTCGCCATGATCCATCCTTCTTGTGTACCAATACTACAGGAGCAGAGAAAGAACTTTGACTAGGTTGAATTATACCCGCCTCTAACATTTCCGCAATCATACGTTCAATTTCGCTCTTTTGGAAGTAAGGATATCTATAAGGCCTGATGTTTGGAGGAACACTTCCTGGAATCAAATGAATAGCATAATCATGATCACGAATAGGTGGGATTCCTTTGGGAGTTTCAAACACCTTGGAATGATTGTCCAAGACTTGTTGGAGATCTGCAGAAATAGATGATTTTGATGTTGGAACTTCTAGTGAGCATAATTGTACAATTACACCTCGTTGTTCTTTCTTTAGAAGCTTTGTCATGACATTAGAGCTTATTATCCTTCCTGGCTTCCCTTCAATACCCCGTAATTCGACTTCCTTTCCTTCTGAAAAAAATTTCAAGAAAAGTTCTTGAAAATTAAAAGCTACCATCCCCAAAGATCGTAACCATTGTACTCCTAGTACAACATCAGCACCTCCCATAGGAATGGAAAGCATTGGACTATTCAATACATATTCCCCCATGGTTAGCTTGATATTATGGCATTTTCCAGAGCAATTTATAGTTCCTCCATTTGCAACCATCACTTGACATTCCGGTGTTGGGTATAGGAAACAATTTAATTCCTTGGCTACCTTACAATGAATAAAATTATGGGTGCTACCTGAATCAATCAACACTATTACCTTTTTCTTCTTGATATGTCCTTCTATATTGAGAGTTTGAGGAGTGGTAATTCCTGCTAATGCATTACACGATATGGTCAGACTCATTTCTTCCTCTTCTAGGGCTGGTTCCTGGTGTATATCCTCTTCTTGTTCATTTTCTTCTTCCTCTTCACAATCTATGTAAAATAATTTCTTCTCAGCACACTTATTACCTTTAGTGTATTTTCTATCACAACTGTAGCAAAGCCCTTTTGCTCTTTTTTCTTCCAATTGTTGTGGTGTCAACCTTGTAGGTTGTGGAAATCTAGGCATAGCAACACTTCCTTCTTTATAGAAGTGAGTGGTAGGCTTCCTTGTCGCCATAGTTTTACATTCAATTTTTCTTGCCAACCTGAATGCCTTCTCCAATGAATCAGGTTCCAAAACGCGAACTTCATGTTGGATGTTATCCTTTAAAGTGCCTATGAAGAGATCAATCCTGTGTTCCTCCGGAATATCAGTTACCCTTATATTCAATTTTTGGAAGTCCTCAATGTGCTGCCCCACTAAACCCTTTTGTTTGAGATTTATCAATTGGCTAAAGAAGGTGTTGCTCTTTGTATCCTCATAATGCGCTATCATTTCCTCCGTAAAAATTGACCAAGTGACAATTTTTTTACGAGAGCAAAGCCATTGATACCATACAAATGTATTTTGTTCTAAATGTAAAGTTACAATGCGTACCTTTTGTGTGTTTTGCACATTATTGAGATCAAAATATTGCTCCATCTGTAGTATCCATGTTACGGGATCCTTATCATCAAATTTCAGCTTTTGAACATTAATGACCTGTTTGGAGCAGCGAAACCCTAGAATCCAAACCTCTGATACCAAATGTTATGAAACCACCTCCAAAAATATAAGAAAAGAGAGAAAAAAATGCCTTAGAAACAAGCCACTTCGAGGGGGAAACCTCCAATACATTACATAAATGAACAATTCTTGGATGATACAAATGACAAAACCTCCTTCTATATATAGAGGTCCATGGGGTCACAATATAATCCTATCCGACCTAAAAATAATAATGTAAATAAACAATAATAACAATATGGGGGTTACATAGGTACAACAATAACAATAAGGGGGCTACACTAATAACAATAAGGGACTACACTAGTAATATGGGAACCTAACAGGTATGTCCTCTATTAGCTCTCCCCCTCCTTTAATTTCGAATGTTATTGTCTCACTTAAGGTTGAAAAAGGTGGCACTTTTCTATCTTCGTGCCCTTCCCCTGCTCCCTCCTTGCCTTCCCCTGGGTCTCCTGGTCCTTCCCCTCTCCTGCCTTCCCCCCTGTCGTCCCCAAAGGTGGCATCTCCATAGGTTGTTATCATCGAGCATCCCTTCCCTCCTTTCACTTCATCTTACGTATCAAAGTTGAGACCTTGCATGATGCAAGAGCATTAGCTCCGAAAAACACCTTGTATTTTATCTAAGCTAGGGGGTTTCATGTTTTAAAGAAATATTAAAATTCATGTAAATATTAATATTATTTTGAGTGATTAATTAATTATTTGTGAAAAATTGTATATGTGAGAGAAATTAGTTTCTAGATTATTTAGAGTTAATGAGGGAGCCTAAGTTGGAATTAGTTTCTAAGTTTTAGGGATGAGAATCTATCTTTTAGGGATGTTGAGAGATTTAGGGATTTGTTGAGATATTAAGGGGATTGAGCATTTAATTAGATCATTTTTAAAAATTGTATAAATAGGAAGGGGTTTTGAGAGAAAAACACATTGAGATTGTGAGAGAGTGTGAGATTGAGAGTAGGCTTGAACAGCAAGGCTGTAAGCCTTCAGCAAATTGTAAGGGCCACGAATGTTGAATATTTGGCCACGAAGAAAGTTTGTAAGTATTTATTTGCATTTGTTAATGTAAAAACAGTGTGTTTTCAGAATTGTGGGGTTCGATTCATTAAGTGGTGGATATTTTTTTGTAACTAGATTTTAAGTTGAATACACGTTTCATATAATTTGGTTGTGAAGACATCGAATCGAACGCGGTGGAATGATTGTTTGTTTTATGTGAATTTGTGTGGATCGTGGGACACTAATGGTAATCGGTGAAGTTGAAAACTGTGATTGTTGAACGTAGAAGGCATTAAATCCTGTGTGAATGGTTAATTTTCAATGTATTGGGTCCATGGTTTCAGTGTTGAATCCATTGAATGCGGTGTTATCAATTTAAGCAGTATCAAAAACCTGTAGAATCGATAAGGAATCGATAACCTTTCAGTGGTACCCATAAAAATGGCAAACGATCTCAATGTTGATTAATTAATGTGTGAAATCATGGAATTAGCAAATTAGATTGCGCCTTAGTTGAAATCGTGGAGTTAACAAATCGATCACAATGGATCAATTTCAAGGAGACAGAATTCTGTATAGTAAATTGCCAGTGAATGTTTGAAAGAGGGCGCTATTGCATTTTTTTGTCAAAAGTTCTGCCTGGAATGTTTTTGTTTACCCATTTCTAAGAATCGATGTTATGATACAGAAATCGTGTTAAATTCCCAAATGAATGGAGTTAAATGTATGTAAAAGGCGCTGTCTGGAATCAATAGCTGACAGAGGTCGATGTGCAAGTGAGTGAGTGGTAAGCTGGAAGATTTAAGATTGCGTTGAGTTTTGCAGGAGTGGATACAAGCAATTAAAGTCATGTTTAGAAACAAACAGGTGCAGAAGGCAGCGTGGAGAAGGCAGGTGTAACCTTAGCGCAGGTGCAGAAGGCAGCGTGCAAAAGGCAGGTGTAACCTTAGCGCAGGCGCAGAAGGCAGCGTGGAGAATTGATGCAATAAATTTCAATTGATATCGTGGAGATGTTGAAACGTAATGCAGATGACGTGAACAAACTTAACGCTGATCGATATGGAATTTCATTGCATCTGCGTGTTCATACTCGGCGTGGAAATGGACTTCAGAAGAACAAACAGCGTTCCCTCAGCGTAGGAGTTCAGTGCAGCAACACTCCGCCAGGTCAAAGTGTTAGCAAAGTTGTGCTGGATGCGTTCTTCCTAGGTAAGGCTTTTGCTGAAACAATTAATGAGCGAATAGGAATAGTTGTTGAAGAGATTTAACATTGAGATTGAAATGGTAGCAGGGCGGATCTTCTTCTTTGAGTTTTGATTTTAAACTCTGGCGTTATAAGAATGAAAGATGGGAGTTGGAGTTATGAAAGTATGGTTGGTGTGAATATAAGTTGAAGAGTTTGCGTGTGAAAATGACTGTGTATTTCCAGTTGATGATATTTACAATAAACAATGTCTAGTTGAATTAAAACATGGGCGCGTTTGTTTTGATCGACCTTTGATTGTGAATTGAAATCTGACCTTAAAAGGTGCATGTACAAGGCTTAAATTTGGGATTGAGTGACATTTATTGGTAGGTGATTAAGATGCATTTGTATATGCATATTGAAAAGCTTTGTTGTCTTGGAATTGGTTTAGATGGAAAGTATTTGAGTTTATGAATTGGGTGAGATTCCAAGTATGGGTTTTGTTAAATCATGAATTACAACATTATGAAACAAGCTTCCGCAAATTTAAGTGTGAATTTGCCGTTGTATTTGAGTAATAGTTTGGGGTGTGTGTTTTACAAGCATGGTTGTTGGAGGATCCTGGTATTTGCAGGCTAGCCCTGCATCATTGCACCTCTTCTAGAAACAGTTCTGATCATGCTATAAAGGGAGGCCTCGTCGTCGAGCTTCCGCCTAAAATCATTCTGGGTCGTAAGACCCACCTGTCTAAAGCTCAAAATCAGGCTTCGCTAGATATCCATGCTGGAAAACAAAAAACCATTCTAAGGGCCCTTGGAGCAGAGAAAGGCCCAAAGAAGTGCCCCTTATGATTGTCCTTTCCCTGAATGTGCGGGGTATTGGGAGCGCCCCCTCTCAACTAACCCTCAAACAGTTAGTCCAAAATGTTTCCCCTAATGTCCTTTTCTTACAAGAAACAAAGTTCGTTGGGTCTCGTGCATTGGAGATTTTAACGAAATGGTTAAAAGATTGGACTTTCGCTACTAGTGATGCTCTGGGCTCAATGGGGGGTCTTGTTACAGCGTGAAGCTCATCTATCTCAGTCCTCTCTTCTGACTGCCACCTGGCTTACATAAGGTCCTCCTGTGTTGACCCGAAAACAAGTGTTTCTTTCTCCTCACTAAATATATATGGCCCCTTTACAAAAAAGAGACCTTTCTGGACGTCTATGTTCTCCTCTGAAGTCGCGAACACTCAAAACCTGATTATGGGGGGCGACCTAAATTTTACCCTGTCACAACAGGAGGTTTGGGGAGTTTTGGCTAGATCTGATCCCTTGGCCCCTTACATTCAGTCACTATTGGAAGCTCATAGGATGGCGGACGTCCAACCGCTAAAACTTGCCCCCACCTGGAGAAACAATAGAAAAAATGAGGAGGTTATCACGAAAAGGCTGGATAGATTTCTTATATCAGAATGCCTCTTGGTTGTTCATCTCAAAATTTAGTCATGGGTGGAGTCGGGTGGTTTATCATACCACCGCCCAATAGCTATGTCTCTGAAAACTTTTGAACATAAACCTCCCCCCCCCCTCTTAAATTCAATCCGGTATGGTTATTGGAGGAGGATTATAAGACCCTGATAACCAATTCCTGGACCCATCTAACCTCCACCGAGTCACAATCATATATGCAACAATGGGCAGCAAACATTGTTCATGTAAAGAAGGTGGCCAAGGTGTGGGTACAAAATTTTCAGGCCCGACAACAGAAGATGCTAAAAACCATTGAAGTTGAAATCGCAAACCTCTGTAAAAGAAATAGCACTGGGATCCTCTCTAGGGCTGAACTCAATTCCCTAAAATCCCTAGAGATTATGCGACATGACCTCCTCCAGAAGGAGGAACAATTATGGCGTTAGAAGAGCCGTGCAATCTGGATTTAGGAAGGAGATAACAATACAAATTTGTTTCACAGGTTTGCGACCCACTGACGCAATCAAAACATTATCCAAGAGATCCAAAAATCAAATGGAGAGAAAGTTAGCTCCTTTGAAGAAAAAGCAAAAGCAGGGGTGGAACACTTCAAGTCTGCTTTCTCAGCTCCAAGGGGATACCCGATTCAGGTTATTCTACAGGTCTTACAACTTTTCCCGAATGATCACAGAAGAGATGAATGAAACTCTACAAAAAGAGGTGGATGTTGATGAACTGGTACGTATCCTTCAATCTTTCCAGAAAGGTAAGAGCCCAGGACCTAATGGTTTGACTATAGAATTTTTTCTTGGTTTTTTTATCTTTTGAAAGATGATATGCTAAAAGTGGTCAAGGAGTCACCGAGATCAGGAAAAGCCCTAGGCTCCATAAATTCGACTTTTATCACATTAATCCCGAAGAGCCAAAATCCCTCTGCCTTTGGGGACTTTCCCCCTATTTCATGTTGCAACCTAATTTACAAGCTGATCACAAAAATCATTGCTCAACGATTGAAACCTATCTTAAGCAACATTGTATCAGAAGAAAAATTTGGATTTCTACACAAAAGACAGATCCATGATGCAGTCTCTCTGGCACAAGAAGCCCTTCACACAGTACATCCCAACAAAAAAGTCTCTTTTGCCCTCAAATTAGATTTATCAAAGGCATATGATAAGGTAAGATGGAATTTCCTGAGGCTTTTAATAATTCATATAGGGGTGGCAGTGGAGGTAGTGGAATGGATCATGGGTTGTATCCAATCGGCATCTTTAGTCGTCCTTATCAATGGCTCCCCCTCTGCTTTTTTTCGACCTACAAGGGGATTACGACAGGGTTTCCCTCTGTCACGTTTCTTGTTCTTGCTAGTAGCAGAAGCTTTGAGTCGTCTTTGTAAACATGCACGAGAAACAAGGAATATAAAAGGAATCCACATTGCCGGTTACGAATATCTCACTCATATTCCTTTTGTGAATGACATCCTCATGTTTGGTCAAGCCACAAAAGAAAATTCCAGGAATTTAAAAGGGATTCTTGACCTCTATCAGCAGGCTACGGGAATGCAAATAAATGTTAAAAAATCATGCTTTGTCCATAACAACACTTCGGAAGGACTGCTGACAAATCTCAGAACATCCCTTCCCTTTCCCCACACAGATTGGGCGACTGGATTCAAATACCTAGGCTTTATACTAGTGCCAAACTCATATGTTTTCAGGGATTGGCTCTGGCTCTATCAAAAGGTTGAAAAAATAATAATGCATTGGACAAATCGTTTCCTCTCTACAAGGGGGTGACTGGTGTTGCTGAAATCCATTCTTCAAAGCATTCCGGTGTATTGGGCCACTAGTGCTGCTATCCCTAAAGGAATTTTACACACAAAAAAACAAAAACATAAAACAAAAAATGATTTGATTTTCTTTGGACAGCCAGTAAAAAGAATGAGGGAATTCCTCTAACTAAGTGGACAACCCTAGCTCTTCCAAAGGAGCTGGGAGGCTGGGGAATAAAAAATCTTCCTACAAAATACTTATGGAGGCTTGTTGAGAACCCAGGCTCTTTGTGGGGACGGATAATCTATGCCAAATACTTGTTGGGATCCATAGTCACGAAATGGTTCCAATCACAAAACAAATCACACAAAAATGGTTCAATCAGTTGGAAGGCACTCATTCAATCATTCCCATTGATTGGAATCTGGACTGCTTGGAATATTGGAAATGGGACACAAGTAAGAATAGGCCAGGATCCATGGGTTGGGGCAGGAGAAGCTTACATACTATCTGAGGGGCTAAGAAATAAACTTAGAATAAAAAATATTCTCACTATAGCGGATGCTGAAAATTCCTCCCCACAGGAGTGGGGAACCTCTAGTTGGAAAACGGCAATGTCTCTGGGGCTAAATGACCCAGAAACTCAGGAATGGTCGTCATTTGTTCTCTTACTTGTAAAAAAGTTCATATAGCTGGACCAGGAGACTAAAGACTCTTTGGTTTGGACTAAAAATGTTTCCTCTGGTTCCTACACAGCGAGCAAAGGATATAAATCAATAATGGAGGAATCAATAACAATAGAAAAAGAGGAATGGTGGAAACAACTATGGAAATCCCCTGGCCCAATAAAGGCTAAAATTTTGTTATGGATGGTTCTTTACAATAGGCTCCTCACATGGGAAAACCTTCAACATCGAGGATGGGAAGGACCAAGTCGATGTTCACTATGCAGTTTAGATGTTGAATCAGGACCTCACCTTTTCCTTCTATGTTCTTATGCAGAGTTGATATGGAACACGACAGATGCCTCTTTCTCAACGGCTCATCGCAACGTGATAGACAACGTTCTCTCCCAGATGAAGTGATGGTGGAATGATCCTAGGGTAAACACTTATGCAGCTTTCCCTTCCTTCTTCACATATGGCATTTGGCAGGCTAGGAACATGGCCTTATTTCACAGGAAAGCCATTCCGGAGGAACTGACCTCGTCACAAACATCCACCAAAAGCGCACAAAATTCAGATCATTTAGCCACCAGAAATTAATTATGACTTGCCTTGGGCTTTCTTCGATGGATCCAGCCAAGGGACTCCCTCACTCGCAGGCACAGAAGCCACCCTTCATCTCAGTCCAGTAAAAAAAAAACTGATCAAGTTTGCACCCAGTCATGGCTCAAACAATAAGGCTGAATTAGCGGCACTATGGGCAGTATTAAATGTGTCAAACAAAAAAGGTTTAACAAATTTGCAGTGTTTTGGCGATTCGAAGGTGATAGTGGACTGGGCTCTTCAGTGCACACAAATCATGGCAACCCACTTACAGGCGTTCTTGCGATAAATTCTTAGCCTCAGCCCAAAGTTCAATCAGCTTTCCTTCAAACACGTTTACAGAGAGTTGAACTCAGAGGCGGACGCTTTATCAAAACAAGCTTTGACACTTCCCCCAGGACAGCTAATGATCGTGGATGCATCCTACGCTGTAGAGGAAGTTATACAAGTCTAATCAAGGAATTTGAAGACAGGATCGTGACCTTTTGAATCAGGAAGAGTCTGTATACACAACAAAGCTTTTTGTTAAAACTTTTGCAGACTGACTATGTTTCATAATTTTTGTGAAAAAGGCTATATATGGCGGACGATTTCTAGAATCGGTAAAGATGTAGATAAGCAAGACAATATAGCTCAAGGAGCAAGTGTAAAACCCTTCAGGGCCAGTCTGTTATTTAAAAAAAAAGTCATGCTTCAACAAAATGACAAGATTCTTAATGAAATAGCACTCCCACTAAGGTATATATATACAAGACCTCAGTTGTAATCGTATTCATATCATTTAATTTTCATTTTATATATATTTATTGTCCTTATGGATTTATTTATTTTCCAAATATCTTGGATATTTAATTGGTGAGCTAAGTTTGGTTGGCACAAGATGGCATGCTTATAATGGGTCACCCTTCAACCAAGTAACCCTCTACGAACACTATTATACATCAAAAAAATCCATAACCTTTTTCTTCAATACCCTCTAATCACCGAGTGTGTTAGGTTTCTAGAAAGGTTGCCTCCCCTTAAAGTATCTAGTGGCTTCCCACATTCTAAATCCATCAAGAAGCAACTTATGAGCAAACCTTCTTCCCTAGTTAGACCTCAAGCTAGGTTCATGGAATTTTACATATAGTAACTTGTTATATTTTAAAATTTTGTGGTTTTCTTTTGTAGAGAGAGAGTTCGTATTTTCCATAGAATCATGCAAAATTTGTCGATATTTTGAATCCCAAAGAGGATTCATCATCAAGACAATATAGTAACCTTCCAAATAGGGTAACCTTGCTCAAATAGGTTCTACGACACATGTCTCTATGTTATAAATTGTAGCAAGAAAGGCTAAATTTGACTTGTGCCTTAGTCAAATTTAAAAATTCGATTTTCCACATCAGCGGGATGACTTGGATTGCAGTTAACATGTGTGACATGGCTTTTGTCTACTAGTTTACTCAATAAATTCGAGTTAGAGGCTAGAAGTAGAGTTGTGCATGTAGAGATTGCTAAAATTTAGCAATCTAGTTTAGTTAATTTCAATTTGACTCAGTTAATTGAGCTCAAGGACCTAGTTAAGTCAATTGAAAGTTAGTTGTTAACTCAGTGATCTCTTAGTTACACTAGTCAATCAACTAAAAATAGCCCAGACATACATGGAATTTGACTTGTCTCGCTGGAGTGGAGGAAATGGCACATTGTAATTATCAATTGTATACTAGTTGAGTATACAAGCTTGGAAGTTAAGCAGGTGAATGATTCCTTAGGATTTGCGCAAAAAAAATGGAGGAAATTCTTATCTTTTAGGAGCTAATTTCCTCAAGGATTATGCAAGGAAATAGGAGCAATTTGGGGCCATGAATTGTCTAATCGTTCGCCATACCAAAACAGTTAGCAAGAGAACAAGTTTACAATGCAAGTTGTGCTTCAAGATTGAAGCAAGACTTTGTAATAGTTTCTCATTCTCGTTTGATTAATGAATAGTTGAGGAGTTTTTCCCAATTGGGTTCCCCTATAAATCATTGTGTTATTGTGGTGTTTTAATGGTTGCATGTCATTGCATGTCTTTCTAAATTGTGATTTCCATTCCACAAAATAGTAGAGGAAATTTGTAATCTCTTGATTTCAGTTCGATTTCATCAGTAGTAGCAAATTTCTATTGATTTCTACATGGTATCAGAGCGAAAATCACACTAGAAACCATTCAAGAGAGCTTCCATTTCAAGTATTTCAATTTGCAAATTCAGTGAAGTAGTTTTATTCCGTGCAGGAAAATGTCTTTCAACAGATTAAGATTGTGGTATGCCCTTTAAGGAACCGCAAATTTCATTGCCTATAAAAACAGGATGGAAGTAGTGCTCGGTGATAATGGTGTGCTTGAGTAAATAAACTGACATTCCAAAGCCAGCGATATCGGATGCACAACAATTAGCCCAATGGAAGAAGGATATCGCAAAAGTCAGGAGGATCATCTTGGATGGTGTGTAGAACCACATAGTCTTGAATTTACATGGAAATAAGACTCCCTTTCCTATGTGGAAGACCCTCATTGAGCTATTAGAAAATGGTAGTGATGCCAAGAAATTGGCATTGAGGGACAAGCCCATAAACATCTGCATGCAGAAAGAAAAAACCATTCCACATTACCTCTCCAAGTTCGCTCGATGTCGAGATGAGCTTGGAGGAGTTGGAGAAAATATTCCCTCTTCGAAACTAGTGAACCTAGATCTTCTAGGCCTTCCAAAATCCTAGCACAACTACCGGGACTCTGTAAATGGAAGAGACAAATTGCCAAATTGGGAGAGAATATGGTTTGATCTGGTGCATGAAGAAATTCGGCAGAACACTAGAGACGGAGTAACTTCCAAATTTGAGGAAGAGAATTTTGCCTTGGTTGGGAAGGGAAAGAAGGGTGAGGGCAAGAAGGCCCAAAACAAGCCAGAGCCCAGCCAGAACAATGGCAAGAAGGATTTAAGCAAGATAAAGTGTTTTCACTACCACGAATTCAGGCACTATGAAACAAAATGTCTGCACAAAAATTCTAATAAGAAATCTTCGAGAGGAGCAGGAGGTGAAGCACTTGCTTCATAATTCAAATTAGACTTCACCTTAATTGCATGCACAGAGAGCACTATAATGGGGAGTGTGTGGTATCTAGATTCAGGTGCCTCATTCCATATGATGGGATGGAAATATTTCTTCAGTAGCCTAGCGGAGAAGGATCTCCAGTTGCACATTTAAACTTGGGGATGATGGGTGGTACAATACCAAAGGAATTGGTACCATGACCTTTAAGAGGGAGTCGAGTTCCCACCTTCATCTGAAAGATGTCATGTATGTACCTGGGCTAAAGAAGAACCTGGTCTTTGTAGTTCTATTGGAGGATCGTGGCTATGATGTTGTTTTCAGTAAGGGGAAATCCTTTCTAAGGCATGTAGTTATCGGGCAAGTGAAATTGATTGGAGTTTGAGTGAAGAATCTCTACAAACTTGAGGTGGAAGCTTGTACTGCACTGAGTAGCAAGGCAGGAGAAGTGCAAAGTCGAGCTATTAGGGTATTAGAAGAGAATTGATAGCACCCCATAACCCACAACTAAATGGGGTGGTTGAAATGAAGAACAAAAGCATAGTGGGAGCAACAAGAGCCATGTTGCATGACCAGGGGTTGTCGTTACATCTATGGGCAAAACCATGCAACAACGCAGCTAATTTGCAGAATCGGAGTCCTCATAGAATACTTGGCATGATCACACCCGAAGAATCTTTCTCTGGGAGGAAGCCAGATGTGTCTCATTTCAAAAATTTTGGAGCTACTGTGTATTGTCATGTCTCCAAGGATAGCAGGAAAAAACTTGAGCCTACCACTGAGATGGGAATCTTTGTAGGATACACAGAGATACCACATAACTATAAGGTGTATTTTCCCTCACTCAGGGTGACAGTAGTGAGGTGAGATGTCAAATTTGATGAGAAGGCTATGAGATGCTCTCTAGAGCGAGAGGAGGAATCTCATACAAAGTTTCAGGAGGTTGTGGAGTAGCCACATGCAAAGGAGCAGACAAGAGGTTGAGTGGAGGCACCCACTCAACCAAAATTTTCTAGAGAGGGTAGGAAGAGAACCAGAGAAGCTGACAAATTAGTACAGGATGCACGGGAGCATGTGGGAGCTCCTATATCTCAGCACGGGCAGAGGAGGTCACCAGAGAGGTACAGTGAATATATATCTCTCATGGCAGAACTCGTTGGGACAGAGCCTTCTTCATTTAAGGAAGCAGTTTCTCAACAAGTGTGGGTTGATGCCGTGGTGGGAGGATTATGACTCCATTATGAAGAACAGTGTATAGGAGGTGGTGTAAAGACCAAAGAACAAGTACGTGGTTGGTTCCAGATGGATCTACAAAGTGAAGCATGTAGTTGATGGGAGCATCGAGAGGTACAAGGCCAGATTTGTGGCCAAAGGCTTCTCTCAAATAGAGGGGTGGACTATGAGGAAACTTGTGCACCAGTGGCAACGTATTCCTCAACCAGATCCATTCTAGCATTGGCTGCAGATGGGGTGGAAGATCCATTAGATGGATGTGAAGATCGTCTTTCTCAATGGTGTTGTTGAGAAATAAATTTACATAGAGCAGCAAAAGGGTTTTGAGACATATGATAGGGAGACACATGTGTAGACTCGGGAGAGCCATGTATGGTCTCAAACAGGCGCCCCAAGCATGGTACACTCAGATCGACACATATCTCAGTGGATTGGGCTTCACTAAAAATCAAGCAGATGCCAATCTCTATCATATTGGGGTATATGGCAAGTTATTTATCTTGGTTTTGTATGTTGATGACTTGATACTTACGTGGATGAGCAATTGATCCACTCTTGCAAGGAGGTCCTTGCGAGAGAATTTGAGATGAAAGACATGGGCTTGATGCAATACTCCCTTGGGTTGGAAGTATGGCAAGGTGATGGTGAGTTGTTTGTGAGTCACGGGAAGTATGCCTATGAAACACTTTAGAGATTTCACATGGAGAACGGTAACCCTATGGACACACCTCTAGCTACAAATTGGAGGAAAGAGGGTGTTTCTTCAAGAGGGCCAGCAAATGCTACGATCTACAGACAGTGTGTGGGATCCTTGATGTATCTAGTGAATACAAGGCCCGACATATACTTTGCAGTTAATCAATTGAGTTAAGCCATGGTGCAGCCTGCCAAACTATTTTGGAAGGCAACAAAGCACGTGTTGAGATACCTCATAGGCACAACCAAGTATGGGTTAAGATACAAGAGGATAGAGGGAGTGAAGCTTCAAGGTTTCACCAATGCAGATTGGGCAGGGAGTCCATCAGACAAGAGAAGTACTTCATGTATTATCTTCAGTGTTGGGTTTGTAGCTATTTCGTGGTATAGCAAGAAATAGAGGTATGTGGCACTCAGCTCAGCAGAGGTTGAATACATGGTTGCAAGTCAAGCAGCATGTGAGGCCATATGGATGAGGAAAATACTTGCGAGTCTTTTCAGTCATGAGATGGATCCAACAATGATTTATTGTGATAATCAAAGTTGTATCAAACTCTCTAAGAATTTAGTATTTCATGACAGGTCCAAGCGCATTGATATCAAGTACCATCACTTGCGTGATTATGTGCAGAGGAGAATTATGATGCTACAATACATTCTAGTTGAGGATCTGGATGCAGATATCTTGACAACATCATTGTCAAGAGGAAAATTCGAATTCCACAGGTGTAGAATAGGGGTGGTGCAAAATCTCTTTCTTGCTAAGATGGAGTGTTGGAAATTGTAGAAAGAAAGGCTAAATTTGACTTGTGCCTTGAGTTAAATTTAGTAATTCGATTTTCCACATGAGCGAGACGACTAGTATTGTAGTTAACTTGTGTGACATGACTTTTGTCTACTAGTTTGCTCAGTAAATTCAGTGATCTAGTTCATTTATTTTCAGTTTGACTTAGTTAACTGAGCTCAAGTACTTAGTTGAGTCTGTTGAGTAGTAGAATTGTTGTTAACTCAGTGATCTCAATTGAACTAGTCAATCAACTAAAAATAGCCTAGGCATGCATGGAATTTGAATCGCCTAGCAAGAGTGGAGGGAAAGGCACATTGTAATTATCAATTTTATATTAGTTGAATGTAAAGGTTTGGTAGTTAAGCAAATGAACAATTTCTTAGGATTTGCACAAGAAAATAGGAGGAAATTCCTATTTTTAGGAGCTATTTTCATCAAAGATTGTGCAAGGAAATAGGAGCAAGTTGAGGCCTTGAATTGGCCAAGTGTTGGCCAAAGCAAGATAATCAACAAGAGAACAAGTTTACAATGTAAGTTGGGCTTTAGAATCGAAGTAAAACATTGTAATAATTTCTCATTCTCATCTAATTAATGAAAAATAGGGGTGTTCCCCAGTTGGGTTCCTTTGTAAATCATTGTGTTCTCATGGTGTTTTAATGGTTGCATGTCATTGCATGTGTTTCTAAATTGTGATTTCCTTTCCGCAATACAGTAAAGGAAATTTGGAATCTCTTGATTTCAAGGGAGCAAATTTCAATTAATTTCTACACTATACATTCTCCTAGTATTGACAATGCTAACCAAGATTCTCAAATCCATAAAAATTCTTCAAATATCCTTTGGAGACGCACAAAAAAGGATGGAAAATGGGCCTTAATGGCTTGGAACAAAGATTGTCTTTATTAAAATGCAATAGGGTTAAGGGAAAAGGGCCTTTAAACTTTCACTAAGGTGTTGGCAACTAAAACTTGGTGGTCATAGATAAACAAGGGACAATCACGGAGTCAAATATGGTGCCAAAAATAAGCAAAGGAGGTAACGGAACAATACATAATGGGAAAGAATGGACTTAGGTCACACTCATTAATATGGAATAATGCATGGAGGAACAAAAGCATAGTCCAAGATCATTGTTTCTAGGAAGTTTGAGAAGGGGCTTCTCCACTCATTTGGGATTATTCTTAGCAACAAGCCAAATTAAGTGAGAATGCCACACACATGGAAACAAGGGAATCTTCCACTCCCTAAGTTGGTTCTTAGTCAGGAAATATTGGGAGGATAACTAGATAGGAGAGCCAAAGGATGTCATTTTTGGAAAACACAAGACAAATGGCCACCTGCAATTCCCCAAGAGGCATTGACTCTCTTAGAGAAAGATCGAAAAAAAATAGAAGAAATTGATTCAAACATACATAAGACACCATTATACATAGACAAATAAAATAAGGCACATTCTCAATCAAAGAAGCTTATAACTTGGAAGCCAGTGCAACTCTCTTGAGAAGATCTTGAAACAAATTTGAAACCCAAGGATATGGCCAAAAATATCTACATTCCTTTAGCTATTGGCTAGAAGGAAGATGCTAACTTGGGACAAAATTCAAAGAAGACAATTTGAGTGACCATAATAATGACAACTATAATTAGGTGGTTGAATCATTAAAGCGCCTACTTAGTCAATGTAAACAAGTTGAGATAATATGCAAGAGGGGTAAAATCCTAATATCCTTTAGATGGATGAATAGAAGAAAGAATGATATAATTGAAATCATAAAAGAACTAAGGCCATTTGAAAACTCTATATTAAATAAAGATTTGCTTTCAAGATTTCCCCTTTAGGGAATTTGGAAGGATCATCACATCTTTAAAGATAAAAAGATGAATGATCTATGGAGGACCTTTAGGGGATTTGGAAGGATCGTCACATCTTCAAATATAAAAAGTGAGATGAATGATCTATGGAGAGCTAAAGCCCAACACATCAAACAATAAGTCAAATCCTCTTCTTGGTACATCTCAAGCACAACAAATTCTCTCTCCATTTGGAACCTAGATCTAGGTAAAGTGCACATTTCCTTCCCCTTAAGCCCAATCTCCAAAAGCTTAGCATCCACCTCCATCTAACTTTATCAAACTTAACTCCAGTGGAACCTTAAAAGGCAAAACAAGGCCAACAAGAGCATGAGGAGCTTTTAGGGATCCCTTTAAGAATATTCCAAGGTTGGAGGCAAGGTTCCTTGGAACAAGCAAAAAAAAAGTAACTAAGTTGGTAGAACTGTAAAATGGCCTTTATATTGCCATAGCCCAAATATATGAGAACTTAATGGGGGGCAGAGACTCATTCATTGTCGTGTATGCTCTCAAGATACTATAGAATACACCCAAACTTGAAAGTTGACAAGTTGTTGGAGGCTAGTCTTTGGATGAGAGTCCACAATTCATAGCACCAATCATATTCTAGCTCTCAACCCCTTTCATGTTAAGTGGCCCATGACCTGGATGTAAATTGGGAGGTCATGTGTCAAAGCAACATAAAGGAGGAATGTCTGCGTATACAAGGACCTTGTATCGGGTGACAAGGACATGGACACTCAAACAAAGGGATACCTGTCATACCACTTAAAAAGTAGTGGCAGGTAGGTATGACAACATTGGGTGATACTACAAGCAGACAAGGGATTCATAATAGAATAATTTGGCCTCCTTGTCCAAAGCTCTAGTTTCCACCTATGCATATTCAATTGTATCCATCTACAATGATGTAGATGAATGGGGCTCCCCTTGAAAACACCATGCTACTTGCTCAAAACTCCAAGGGAAGGTCCTAATAGTCTCGAACAGCCAGAAAGGTTAGTAAGAATGAGAATTTTCCCTTAGTTCTATTTATGTTTTTTATGTTCCATGGGGTAGAGCATGGATTGCATGTAGCGTAGTCAAGTGGGGGTCTATTCTCTCTAGGAAGTGCTCAAATAGGGATTTGTGGTCTTGCCGAAAAATTGGGGAAGTGGGGCCTATTCTCACAAAACAATTCTTAGCTTAGGTGTCGAGACACATTTTTGTTTTCATTTGAACCTTGAACCAACGGTTGTCCACTAGTTCTCAAACAACTAGTGCTTGTAACCATCATTTGGAAGGGAAGGACATGAGTGACTGCTACTCCAAAAATGAAGTTAGTTGTAAGAGAGAATAGGGCCAATCAAGAAGTATAACCCTAAAGCTCATTGGAATCAAATTGAGAAAGCCAAGGCAACAAAGACTGTCCCGAGCCAAAAAGGAAGCTATGGAGGAAATCGATCACTACCAAAAGCAGTTTCCAACCTCTGTCAAGGTTGAAGATAAAGAAATTGAGAAAAAGGTTAGGAAAGGGGTAATACTAGATTGATGAGGAGATTCTAAACTAGATTCTTGATACAAAATTCTCACGAAGCCAAAATACCAAATTCTTTGAGATGTGTAATTACACTTGCACAACGAAATCTTTAATGTTCAAGCTGTGGTAGAGAAAGGGATGTAACAGCAAGCAATCCTAGACAAACAGGACTTCCTAAATAGAAAATATGAGACACTAGTAAAAGTTGTATGTGGGATAGAAGCGGTGGCTGATGAACATGAGTCATGAACTGAGTGCTGTCTCATGCAGAAGCCACTCAACCTCCCAAGTAGTCAATCCACATTTCTGTAGAATCTGTGACAGACAGAAAATTAACATCAATGTGAGGTCTCAACTTCTTTTCAGCATTTTAAGTTTATCTTCGATGAAGCATATCCTCTCCGTCCCATAACACAGTCTAGCCTAACGAAAGGCATAGTAACTAGGGTTAGCTTTTGTTTTTGTATGATGTTATATTAACAAGGTACTTGAGGCAGTATACTATTTAAAATATTGCTATATCAGGGCAAACTACTGTAGTTATTCATATGAAAAGTTCTGGTAACCTTCCGAATGGTAACTACTCCGGTATAAAAAAGATGTAACATTTTGTATGTTATTAACAAAAGAGTAATTAAATTACCAAATAAAAAGGGATGACAGTCCATCAAATTGTGATATAGTGGTTGAGGCAAAGCATCCACGCTCTAAAGAGCCAAATTCAAACCCCTGTAGGCAGAACCCTGAAATTAAGGTATTAGCCAAGTCTGACAGGTAGTGATTGATCACATGCAATGTTGATTCAAACAAAAAAGAAATTATGACACAGATACCTAGCATGAACATGACAAGTTCAACACGTACCAATTAATTTTTAGTTGATCCATTTTTAATCCTAAATATCGATGCCAAGTATGCCAAAGGATTATAGTTGACTCTCAATCTCAGTTAAAGCTAAAGATAATATGAAACTAATCAACTTCAGATCTCGTGCTTTCACGGTCCAACTATTACCATCCCAATTTTCTGTGTATATGATCATATACTGGATTTTTCTGTCGATTTCCAACCAAGCCGAACTGCTTAATCATCGAGACTAAGATGCCTGAAGAGGAAAACCCTTCAGTAAAGCTATTAATCGATGTTTGATTAAAATTAATTTTAAAAGTCCGCTTTGTAAACGATCAAAGTGTGAAGTTTTTTTTCCCTCTTTGTTTTATAGAGGGAAGTCAACTTCCTTTTAATTAATTTTAAAAGGATCACCCATCAGTAACTTTACTGATTGGTTTTCCAAAAGCATCTTAGTCCGGACAATAAACCAATTTCACTTTGTCCGAAACATCAACACACAAATCTGAAGACTAATAGGTGTAATAAAAACCAATCAACTTAGAAAACTTAATTTTTGTGTTTTATGTGGACCGGGGAAAAAATGAAGCTCCAAATTCAACATAATCTTTTACTACAGTTTAGAGCATAAAATGAAAATATGAAATTATGTCAACTTTACACATCACATTAATCTGCATTTAAATCTCTCATAATCATCCGAAGACCACGGAGTGGCAATCTAAGCCAGTCAAAACATTAGAATGATTTAAAATTTTGATACGTGTGAAGTCTAAAACAAGTGTCCGGTATGAAATATGAGAATGTCACATGGGAATAATAAAAGTGCAGAGATTTTTCCAAATAATTATAGGTTGGATTTTGTTGACGAGCTGTAAAAAAATAAATTCCGATGACTTAATTTCATTCTCAAGATACTCTCAATTGTAACAACTATTTAAATGCACTAATGTGTCTGATGTTTAGCAATATTGTTCAAAATCAGCACCATTTCTAATAACAGAAACAAGAACTCCAAGATATTACAGTGCATGCATTCTATGATGGGATTTCGATCCACAATAACACACGTTTTCCCTTACTCTAGTCAATGCTAGGTCTAAAATATTTCCTACAACCACATATTAGAGAATATGATCGTATTGAAAGATACAATGAGCATATGAAAAGGATATCATCAATTAAACGATGGCATCGTGTCATTATTTTACCTGGCTAATACCGAAGTCCATAGTAACTAAAATTTCATGCTATACATCATCTAGTTCATTTTGAATATTTAACTCCAAAACACGCAGTACAAGGTTTTACCCTTTTCTAACTGTCAGTAGTACCACAAGAAGTTACTCCCAAGACTGCTCTCTAACAAGAGTCGTTGCACTTCATAGTTGGCCTGGTCAAGCAACTCTTTAAGTACAATATTTTTATTGGAACTGATACATGTGGCAAGATCCAATACTGTCCTATTAGTGACAACAATGGGATCCCTAGGAACTATCTCCCAGCTACCTCTATCATAAAGAGCGTTCTATCCACATGCATCCATAATATTAGATATAGCATGCACCAAAGTAGAGCATACATTTAGCAAAAAATATCCATATCCCAAGAAATGCTTTTTCGCAGGCAGATGGATCTCTTCCTAAAAGTAATAAACATATAGAAAAAATTAGTCTCCAACAAAAGATGTTATTTCTATACTATAAATAGTGAAAAGTACTAATTTGATTTTAGTTGATGGCCTCTAAACAATATATATTAATGTATGTTTTCCTTCTTGGGGTTTTCACAAGAATACAATGACAACTGAATACCCAAATAACTTTTCATGAGATATTTAAACAAATTAAAGAGATTGCAGAGACGAGGAAGCTTAGTAACTTACTTCAAAGTTAATTCTTCTTACAATGAAACCCCAGCAAAGAGTAGCTCCAACTCTTCATTCTCTGAACGGGTTCTCATCTGTAAGAAATCAAAATATTAATAGTGTGATTCTATTGATGACTTATAAATAGCTTAATAAGCAATTAGTTCTTTTTTAATCTAGGATATAATTAAGGTGCTCAACTTGGACCTATGATTTAGTTAAATATCATTATCCCTGCTCTGGGATAGACGTTGATATTATGATGATCTCAGGGGCTTGATTATCAGACTCTGTCTAATTGGCATCTTATACCAATTGTTTACTCATAGCTGTTTACAAAGAAAATTGTAAGGATCCACATCTACTTAAAGTGTATAATCCTCGACAAATCTTACAAATTCTTAAAATGAAAACTATAAAATAATTGATGAAATTTTTGTAAAAATAATTTAACTTTTTAAGGAATTTATATAGTTTCTAGAAACACAAGCGGATTTTTAGTTGTAAAATAATTTCATCCTATAGAATTTTGGCAAATCATTTTTAAAATGTTTGGAAATTGTTGAATCATTTTTTGAAAAAAACATGGGCAAAATTTAGCTGTTAAAATTTTTTCTAGTTGTTTAGTTGTACGAAGGAATAGCTAAATAAAAGTCAAGTCATTTTGTAATACAATATTAGGTACTGACTGTCTAACTTGCATCTTAGAATAATCGTTTACTCGGTTGTTTGGTTCTACCCTGAAAAGGAACAGCTAAATGAAGGTCGGTTCATTTGTAAAACATAGTATTAAATACTTACCCAAATAAACAGAAAAAAAAAATGCAAATAAACAGAAGTCACTGGATCTACCCCATTTACCCACAGTTTACCACATGTTAGGAACTAACGACCAAGCTAACTCCCAAAAAGAAAACAAAAAGAGTTATAATTGTAACTTCAAAGTTTTAACGTATCTACCAAATCTATTTTTGAACGTTGACAGTTACAAAAAGTTCTGCAACAAAGTAGGCAGGGTTCATACGTGTGGGTGAAATTCTAGGTATGCAGATGCCATTTTTGAAATCAGCATGCATAGGGCAGTATATGTCTTTTATATACAAGCATCAAAAGAAATAGTTTTATGGAATTGCATGCTCAGTGTGTGTACACACACAGCATACAATGCAGTAAAACTATTTTTTTCATGGTTGATAACCGTTGCCTATATGGGGCTGTGCATATATGCAAACAACGGATTTACTTGATTACATTCTAGTTTTGGGCTCTAAGTGTTTTGTATGTTATATCCACATATGTGCTGGGGGACTGGGAAGCCCCTCTTGTTCAGGGTTCAAGGGCCAAAATAGGTGGGTTTTGGTCCATTTTTGGTGGTTTTCAACACACGGCTTCGTCCCATGGTTTTTCTAATACTAGCTAACGAATTAAGGTCGTAATCTAATCTGGGTTGATGGGTTAGGATTTTGGATGCCACAATCCAATACGAGTTAATAGGATTTTGGTTAAGTAAACATATTGTATTGTAATGGTAAAGTTAATACGAGTTAGAGGTATGGCTCTAAACACTTGTTGATTTTCCCAGTTAATGGTTTTCAGGGTAAACCTCTGAACACTATGTGTGAATGCTATTGCTTACTATTCCGTTTTGTTAAGAATCCATGTGCGCATTGCTTACTGTAATGGTTTAAAAATTAAGACTTACACTGAGAAGCTCCAGTAAACATCATTCCAAACTGTTCTTTTACTGTATATTTTTGTCTATAGATTTTCCTAATTTTTGTCTATAAATTTTCCTAGGTGCAGTCCGGGCCACCGTTGCACGAAGCAGGGACGAAGCGGAGAAGTTTTTTGGAAGCAGGGACGCAGAAGCGTCATTTTCCAAAAATTTACGAAGTGAAGCGTTTCGGAAGCGTTTTATATATATATATATATTGCATTTATATTCAAAACAAACATCCCAAATACCAAATTAGTTGTAGAAGACATGAAAACATGCATATTTTTACATAAATCAAGATAGATATGACATCCATGATTCCATTGTACATCAATAATTAATTATTCGAGCATCAACCATCTAGATTTTAGATTCTAGCAATTACAAACATACATCAAATTTTTAAGCATATTATAAAACATAAAATGAAAAATCATTTAAGCATACTATAAAACATAAAACATTTAAGCATGCCGCATATTATAAAACATAAAACATTTAACTATATTATAAAACATAAAACATATTATCTAGCAAGTGAGCAACTGTCAACATTAGTCATGTCCAAAATTCAAATAATAATGTTTACCAAATAGACCACTTGTCCACCACCAAGACAAAAAAGTTCAAATTCACAAACCTACAAGTCTAATCTATGACAAATGCAGTAAATTGTGAATATATCTACTAATCTCTCCTCCTTCCACCACGAAGAGTACATCGCAGTGGGCCTCCACGTGGTGGCAATGAAGAATATGGTGGTTGTGGAAGTTCTGGCACTACAATTGATGAAGACGAAGCCCCTGTTGTTGGTGTTGAACCATGGAACCTAAAAAGCAAGGGACCAGTTGGGGGTGGCATGTCAACTCGATCACCATCATCATGGATAAGAGCATCCTCTAATTGATCTAATCGCAAGACTCCATCCTCCAAATTAGCCTCCTCTGGATACCTGTCCCAAACCTTAAGGTCTTTATTACTCTTTGCATCATCACAGTGATGGGGCAACAATCGCAAGTTGTAATGAACATAAACCAAGCTCTCAACCTATTCCTTTTAACACTGTGGATGAAAGAATAAGAGCCCAGTCTAAACTCAACCTGTTCCTTTTAACACTGTGGATGAAAGAATAAGAGCTCCAACACCTCTCTGCAGAAGAAGTGTTTACCACCTATAATAGCACCCGCAATGCCAAAGTCTGTAGAAATGGAGTAGCACCTCAATGCAGGGTCCACCACTCAATAGAAGAAAAAGTCTCTCAATCTCTAATTGCATGCATGCTCCCAAATGGACCAATGCAAAGCGTATAGTTGCTCAATTGTTTCCGTACCAAGGCAGCCTCCTCCTCATCGGGGACTAATCTAGTCAATGCAATCATATATTTTTCTGGAACCTCTGAATCTAGGCGTGGTTTTCTCCTGCTTCCTCTCCCCCCCCCCAAAAAAGGTGCTGGTGTTGAAAGCCATGATGGATGATAGTATTTAGGTGTCAAAACATATGCTAATGCATGCAATGGAACATTTAGCATATCCCATCGTCTTTCCACCTCTGCACAAATATAACTTTACAAGATGATATCTCTAGGCTCAACAATGTCTTTAATCTGCCCAAACATGTTATCCATTTGATCATACACCTCCCCAATTATTGGCCGATCTGAATCGGCAACCTTGATCATGTAATAAATTGGTTTGGTGAATTGCAAAACATATTTATCCTGTGACCAGAAGTACATGTCAAGAAAAGTGTCCTTGGCTACATTAGCACCATCTCTATCAATGTCAATTTCCTCCCATCATTCAGCAATGACCATATTAGTTAAAGCTTGTCTCACCTTCACTAGTTGCCTAAAGGTGAGGTAATAACTTGCAAATCTTGTTTTTGCAAATTTAAGCAACTGCAACTTGGAGTTAGTGCCATAGAAGTAGTTTACCCGTGTATGCCCTGTGATAAATTTAACGAGTTGCTTCCCTCTCTTCTAAAGCTCATTAATGATAGACAAAGTTGTCATTGATGTCAAAATGGCATTATTGGAGATGGCAAATATTCTTGTGATGTCAATGAACCTCATGCAATCCCTAGGTACTAAGGATGTCATTAATGAAAATGCTAAGGTTGCTCTTACTTTATGAAGATGTCAAGCCATTAATGATGCTCTAAACATGAAGATTGATGCTCATAGTGATCTAGTCTAAGTGTCAATTATGTGTCCTTGCTCTTGAAGATAAAGCCTAAAATGATGATGATGTCCTTACTCTAAAGAAAGAGATCCAAGATGCCCATAATGCCTTAAAGATTGATGTAAATCCTAAGTGCCTAGCATGTGCCTATAATAACTACACTATACTTGATGACATATGATGACATAGTTGGAAGATCTCATGATAACACATTTGATTATATGGATGATGGTTGGAAGACTACTTTGAAGCTCTTATGGAAAAGCCCTTCAATTCTAGTCCCTATACCCTTATCCATAAAGAATCAAGGACTGCAAAAAAAATTCCAAAACAGTCATCTCATGGTCTGCACTAAAAATTTCAGAACAGTCACAAAGAAATTTATTTTTTGTCACCCTATAGGCATCCTATCACAATGACTCCTTTACCATCTTGAAGAGGACTCTTTCCTCTTTCCAACGAGCCCTCACTCATCTCCTAACTTCTTATAGTTTGTGATCATTATAGTTTGTAAGAAAATGAATTTTCAAGTTTAGATACAATATTTTTAAAAGGCTAGCCAACCTACACTCAGTCATACATGTCGACTTCACTCCAAAAGGACATGTCTATTCGTTATAAGTCAAATCCTATATAAATATGACATCCAGCACCTCATTTCAACTGTGAATTCGATCAAGATTTCAGAGAACAAGTACAGAAGGATAAAGGAGGCCAAGGAGGATTTTTAAATCACTGTTTGGGCTGAAAATATTTTTGTTTTAGGGTTAAAACATATTGAGGACAATCACAGCTTGATGGGTAGCTTGGTTTAACATCTCAGAAATCTGAAAAATTGCAGTGTGGACTGGTTGTGGTTTCAGTGGGTAATACACTAGAACAGTCCACATGTGTGAGACACCTCTTCTCGGATCTGAGGTGACATTTTTTATACACAGCCCTTACCTTAGACCACTGTTTGGAGCTCAGTCATCAATTGCAAAAGACTATGCAGTAAGATCGGGCAACCATCCTTGAGATATTCATACCTGTGGGCATTCATCAAAAGGACAGCTCGGACCTGTGGCCATTCATCAGAAGATAAGTAGTTTGGACTTGCTGAAACAACTGTCAAGAAGCAAAATTGAACTTGTGACATTTCTTGGATCTGTGGTGGCATGTTTGAAAACAAATTTGGATCTATAGTGTCACCTTGCAAACACAGCATTGGGATTTTTTCCTTGCATATCTTCATTAGAGACACAGTGTTTATTGCAGATTGAATTTGGCTCAGATCTTTGCTATTAGTCTACAGCAAAGTCCTTCTTGAAGGAACAGTATTAAGTGTAGACTTCGGTTTATGGAACAGCGCTAGAAACACCAGTCAGAAACCTTGAAGCATTGAAAGATATTTTGATTATTTGTGAAACTTGGAAGATAGCAGATGCAAGAACATCTTTGCATCAGTCATTGAAGATCTTTAAGCAGCCTCATTGAAGAATCCTTGGAGCAAGAGTATTGAAGCATCAAGGCAATCTTGGAACATTGTGTTGAAGACATCTTATTGAAGAACTTGGGCTGCCTATCGAAGACACCTTGAAGGTCTTGGGGATATCATTGAAGACCATGATATCATCATGAGGTGATTTGGAGATCTTTGCTTGGATAAGATGAAGAGCAATGGTGACACCTTCTAAGAGATCAAAGTTGTCATTGATGACGTGACGTGGAGACTAAGTGAGGGGATAGCTGAAGAGTGATAGGGCTTGTTGAAGAAAACTTTGGAAGTCGTGAAGAATAACCAAACACATTTTGACAAAGTGAAGCTAAGGGTTGGAGCCCATGAGGTTGGAGCCTCGTAGAGACAAGGTTGGTGCCTTGGGAGATCGGGTTGGAGCTCTAGAGGATAGGAGTCCTCAAGAAACCAAGTCGGAACCTATACCAAAGATAGGGTTGGAGCATCAGAGTGCTAAGGGTTGGTGCTTGGCAAAGTACAAGTTGGTGCCTGGAAGGATTGAAGATTGGTGTCTTCATCTAGGGTTGGAGCCCTACACTATTGTATTGGATTTATTGTAAAGAAGAGATTAATAAAATATTTATTCTTATTGTTCATTTTATGTTCTAAATATAAGTGATCTAACTGGTAAAAATAACAATTGAAAAAAAATATTGATTCACCCCCCTCTCAGTATTTCCAACAATTAATCCACCCACATTCTTTATGCTTCACAATATCATGCATCAAAAGGTTCAATGTGTGCACCAAGCACCTAGACCAAAATATGTGTGGATGAGTACACTCAATAATTCTTCCTGCTCCCTACAATTTGTTGCATTATCTGTGATCACTTGAACCACTTTACTAGGACCAACATCTTTGATTGATTGCAATAGGAGATCTGCAATGTTTTGGGAAGTTGCACTGACAAAGGAGTCATGACATGTAATAAATACTACACCACTAGCAAAACACCAAGAAAATTTATCAAATGTTGGTTTCTAATATTTGTCCACCCATCTGATACAATGGATACCCCACAATCCACCCACTCATTTGTAAAAAGTGCCAAAACTATTTGAACCTTTCCCTTTTCTCTTTCTAATAACAATGTTCTAGCTTTCTCATAGTTAGGGGACTTGTATCCTTTTGGAACTTCATTGATGGCCTTTACCATTTCATGCCAATAGGGAGAGTAAAGAACATTAAATGATACACCGCAAGCACAAAGAAATTGGACTATCTTTCCATCCACATCATCCCTCCCAGCAACATTAAGGAAATCCCCTATTATTTTTTTTTACCTCCAGAGCTTGTAGAAATACCATGAGGAGATGAGCTACCAAATCTATTGGTCGCACTTGATCCAGATTGAGTTTTTTGTTTCTTGTTTTTTTGTTGTGCAGCCTCCTCTATTTGGATGTATTTTCTTCTTTGTTCATTTGAAACCTTTGGGCAAATCGCTATCCCCATGGCACCCTTTTTTCATCACTGTCCATCACCCCACAACGATGCCTCCTCACACGGGTATATGAACCACTATGGTTTTCCTCCATGACAACCATGAGGGCACAAAAACTTGTAGCTTCTGGAGCAACAAAGTTGTAGGCTTGTTGACTTAATTGTAAAATACACGAGGTATTCGTAATAATAATTTATTATATATAAAATGTACAAGTGATGACAAAATGTTACAATGAGGCCCTACTTATATACCTAGGCATAATAATTTATTATATATAAAATGTATAAGTAATGATAAAACGTTACAATGAGGCCCTACTTATATACCTAGGCAGGTGGCCTTTCATGACTTGGCATGTCTTTTAGACACGCCCTTTCACTAACTTAATGACTACTTACATAATCCTTATTTGACTATTAATAACTATATTTATTATATTTGTTATGAATTATATTCATAACATTGCCCTTTCCTTCAAAAGCTTTGTCCTCAAAGCTTATAGCTGACACTTTTCTTCAGTTCAATCACGCACCGTTTTCTTCATTTGCTCTCGTCATTTTTTTATAAGTGTAAGGGGTCACAATTTTTATTTTATTCATGTTTGTCACCTCAACATGTTAAATTTGTTGTCATACTCATTTGGAAACCCATTTTTTTTATAATTTAATTAATTATAATTTTATTAATCTAATTAATTAAAATTATTTAATTAATTAAATTAATATATAATATAACTTTACTATATGTATTCGAACCAAACTTTTAATGTCTTGCCCAACCTTTAATATGATACTCCCAACCTATAATATATCAACTCTTATTTATTTATTTATTTTATTTATATGTAACTTTATAAAATTTATTATAAAATAACTTTATATTTTAATAAAGTTACTTACATTAGATTTATAAAGTTATTTAGATTTTAAATTAATTAAATTATTTTGTTACGTCAGTTGTATCTATAATTTTATTTTTTTGGTTATGGATGGTCATCATACACGTCTGTACAGTCATGTCTGTACATGTGTTCACGCTGGATGATCTGTGGTTGATATCTTTGCATTTTTTAACTTAATATATCGAGGGCAGGCTTTGTTCCAGGCACGCCCAACATGAGTCAATAACTTGGATTTCTAGGAGGAAGGAGAGGAGTCGAAGGAGGGATTTGTCGTCGTGTTGTCGGCAGTCCAAGAATTGATCTCGATGGCATTTTGTGGTTGGAGATAAAATGAGGTTGGGTGGTCGTCAACAATTATGACGTTTTTGATATCCCGTCCCAAAATAGAGAGGTCCTTCACATCATCGTGGATTCCTTCAACTTTGTTGCAAAGGCAACTGTCAAGGCGGTGGGTGCGGGGAATTATATTTATGTTTTTGATGGTGTGTTGCAAGGGAGGCAATAATTCCAAGATCTTGTCGACCACATTCAAACACATGTCAATAAGCTCAAACTCTTCATCCAGAAAAGCATGTAACTGTTCGTAACTGTAGCAATCTGTAGGAGCTTCTTTTTTAGGACTGATATCAGAGTCGTAGATGACGTTATACTGTAGCGAGATCTAGGTTGTTGTATCAATTGATGAAATATGAAACAGCAATAAATCCAAAGAGCCTCTCGGCCGATATAATATTTGATCAAATATTTGTTCCAATCAAGCTCATCCTTCAAAATCATGAAAGGTTTATCCCAATCTTCCTTCATATCATTCTGGAAATTTCCATAAAAATCTTCTGTAGAAAAGACTTTGTTTTCTGTGCTAGTAGAACTTTTGCTTCGACATAGATGTAGCAATAAGAATCTACGATAGTGAAAACAACAATTGTCTCCTACATGTAATTGCGCCCATCTTTTCGTTCTAAGCAATTCTATCAATACTTGTCGAGTTGGCATATGGTTCACAAGCCAACAACGATGGTGGTAATTCATCCGTGATTTCTCAGCAATACGCTCTAAAAAATCTGATTCTCTTTCTAAAATCATGAGAGGTTCCTTAGATTTTGCACTGACATTGAGGATCAATCTTATCAACCAACGCCGATAAGACCAAGCTTGCTCACTCTTTGGAGCATAGGAAAGAACAAGTGCTGACAACTGAAGCTCTGCCCCATAAACCTCCTTGATTGCTTTTTGTGATATAACCTGTTTCCTGGAATTCCAACCACTATCATAGTCGCAGCTTAATATCACAACAACTTTGTTGTGCTTCAAAAGTGCAGCTTCTACAGATAGTAAATCCATTTTACTTCTATGTTCTCTGAGAGTTTTTGAGGAACTTCCTGATTCACATAAATATGGCGAACAATCTTCATTTTATGATAAGACACCAAGGATTCTATACTGCCTATACGGAAACAGGTACGCAGATTTTGCAGCCTTAAACAGAGGACACAAAGTTGGAATGCAAATAGCAAGCTTATGATCTCCGCACCAGAAAACAGATCTATCATAGGATGGCCCTTTGTTTCTCTCTGTATTCCCCTCATCAACAAGCAGGAGATTTCACTTTACACCAACACTTTCAAAGGGTAAACCTTTAGATGTTATAACCAAATTCCTCTCTCCAGCAATACATGTATGTACATCTTCAACAAGAGATTCAGTTGTATCTTGGCCTTCTAAAACATGGAATGATGCTAGTTGAGAAGGATGCACAAAGCCCACTTCATCGATGAGAGGATCTTGGTCTAGAATGACCTCTAAATGAGCCAGTAAACGGATGCCATCTTCATCACCATAATCATCCTTCGAGGCCATCACTATTGTAGAAGGTTCCGCTTCCAAAATACGAATAAGTGGCATCTATATTAAATTAATTTCACCAACTGTACTAACAATTCCTTTTACATTCTCTTCATTAGATTCTTCTTTATTAGGGTAAAATATGGCCTCTCCATCTTCGTTCCTGTTGCGATCGTTTTCATTTGGATCGTCATCTTGATCTATATAATTCTGATCCACATCAAGATCAACTTCCTCTGGACCCTTACATTGATCGATATCCTTTTCATACTCATCATTTTGATCATGGTTTTCTTCCTCCTCTCTCATAATCCACTTTTTCCCTCTTAAACATGTCACCTTCATAATTATCTTCACAAATATCTTCTTTTTTTTCTTCTCCCACATTTTCCTCCTCATCATCATCATCAATTTCAGCTACTTCAACAGATTCCTGGCTAATTGGCTCATCTTTGTTTTTAAGATCACCTTCATCATAATTTCAAATTTTCATAACTTGATCTTCTACAGAATGTAAAGATTCTTCATGATTATCTTTTGAATTCTCTAGATCGGCTGAATTATTTTGTTGATTATGTCCAATATTCGGGAATATTGGTTCTTGTATTAGATTTATCTTGTCGCAAATAGCGTTTATCTTCTGCATTGCTTTGTTATGATTGTTTGTGGACTCGCTATGGTTTTGCCAAATTTGTCTTTCTATCTGATTTGTTGTGTCTTGAAGTTTTTTGATGTCATTAGAATGCCCTATAACCTTATCCTCAAGATCGATTAATCTTTTAGTGAATTCATGAGAATTATTGATCTTACTCTCAAGATCGATCAACCTTTTGTTGAAATCGGCCATCGACATTGATGAAGACATCGAGCAGCAGCGATTTCAAGGCACCGCATGTAACAACTGAAGGCAGCCAGTAGCAGTGGCGTAGGTGTTTCTTCCAGGCGAAAAGATCGCCGCTCTGATACCAAATGGAGCAACAAAGTTGTAGGCTTGTTGACTTAATTGTAAAATACACAAAAGGTATTCATAATAATAATTTATTATATATAAAATGTATAAGTGATGATAAAATGTTACAATGAGGCCCTGCTTATATACCTAGGCAGGTGGCCTTTCATGACTGGGCATGTCTTTTAGACATGCTCTTTCACTAACTTAATGACTACTTACATAATCCTTATTTGACCATTAATAATTATATTTATTATATTTGTTATGAATTATATTCATAACAGCTTCCACCACCTTTTCCCCTTTCAAGTTTGGTCACATAGTTCCACAAGGGTGTCAATGCAACTTTCCCCTCTAGTGTTTCAATGTTCTCATCAAAATCATCCCCTTCCTCTTCAAACCCTTCCTCCTCATCATACATTGGGTCACTCATATGGGGACCATTATGTTGTTCTTCTTCTTGTTCTTCTCTTTTATTTCTACTCCCCCTTACCATCATGAAAACCAATAGTGGAATGACACATAGAAGCCAAAAAAAACATCATCTTTGAATATGAATATAGGTGGTGGCCAACCTGCAAATAAATGAGCAAAAAGAAAGAATGGGAAAGTGTAGGACGGAGGAGAGACAATACAAAAAACAATGACAAAAAAATGAGAAAGTTTGGGGTTTGTATTTACCTCTTTAGCTCTTGTAGATGAAAGCCCTTCTTTACTCCTCCAAGCTCCTCCTCCTTCACTCCTTCAAGCTCTCCTCAACTATCTCTTCTTCAAGCTCTCTTCTCCTCTCTTTCTTCTCTCTTCTCCAAGCCTCCAAAAACACAAGTGAGCAAGTGAGAGGTGAAAGTGAGCTTTTAACTTTTTCATCATATCCCTAACTCAACACTGACCCACCCCCTAACCCAACTAAAGCAAAAAAAACAAAAAAACATAAAAAAAAAAATGTTTTTTTAAGTTCTCAATTCAGATCCGTACGTCCTTGTACGAAAGCATTTGTGATCCGTACGGATCCGCCTTTGAAGTGTGGCATTTCCGTACGCTGATTTGCCGTACGAAATGCGGATTTGGCGTACGAAAACGCAGATCATGCAGGGTAGTTCAAAAATGGTAGGAACCGCTTTTTCCGCCCAATCCGTGTTTCCGAAAATTTGGATCCACATTTCGTACAGCGGATCCCGTACGATTCCATACAGGACACAGATCGAGTGTTGGAGTCAGGGGGGGACGTTTCCTGCAACACTAGTATACGCACCTAGTAACCCCAAATTCTAAAAAGGTTGTTCCTTCTGAACCTGCACTAGCACCCCAAAGGAGAACCATCTGCCTTCATTGCACAAGCAAAGAAGACGAAAGGAAAGGGAAAATCTTCAAAGCCAAAGTCCAAACCCAAGTTTTTCAAGAAGAACATGAGGAATGTTGAATGCTTTAACCGTCACAAGCATGGGCACTATGCTCGAGATTGTCCAGAAAGAAGATCCTCTTATAATCAGAGGAGTAGCAGCAATTACAATAATCAATCTCCTGATCAAAAAAGGAGGAATTATAGAGGAAGAAGCAATGCTCGTAGTGATCGTGATCAAGAGCCTCGTCCTCAAAAGAGATACAAAAATATAAGGTATGAAAATAATGTTGTTGCTTCTCAATCTGAGTACTTTCTAATTTCAGCGTTGTCTAGTGCTTCTCCTCCAGATTCTTTAGACAGCTGGTTAGTGGATAATGGTGCCTCTAGGCACTTCTCTGGTTATAAAGAAGTCCTCTCTAATTTGGTTGAGAGGAAGACTGGTTAAAACTTTATCCTTGGAGATAACACTACATACCCTGTAAAAGGGTTTGGTTCAATTTCTTTTCGTTTGGATCCTGGAGAAACTATTCAACTTCAAGATGTTTTATATGTACCTGGTCTAAAGAGAAATCGTGTATCTATATTTGCTCTAGAAAATAAAGGAATGAAAGTGGCTTTTATAAAAGGAAAGGTGTTAACCTGGCCAGAGAAAATAAACATGAAAAATGCTTTTACTCTTGAATCAAGAGTCGAAGGGCTTTATGGGAGACCTATTAAATCTATGGCTCAAGAATGCAATTTCAATCAGATGGAGTTATGGCACTGCCGCAGATTTGCTATCTTCATTATAAGGCACTGCCCAAAGTAAAGAAGATGGTTTTTGGAATGCTAGAAATCCAATCAAAACATCATGGTGTTTGCCCTAGTTGTGAAGGTGGAAAGAAAACGAGAGGGTCTTTCCCCTCTAAGAGTACCAAAACTCATGACATCTTGAAGCTAATTCATTTAGATTTGTGTGGACATATGCCAGTGACATTCATAGGTGGATATTTGTATTATATCACCTTTGTGAATGAAATGTCTAGAAAAACGTGGATATACTTTCTAAAGCACAAAGATGACGCCTTTGATATGTTTAAAAATTTCAAACCATTGATTGAAAACCAAATTGGAAAGAAAATCAAAGTCTTCAGATCAAATAATGGAGAAGAATTCATTTCAAATGAATTCATTGACTTTTGCAGAGAAGCCAACATCAAGAAAAAGACCATTGTACCATATAATCCTAAACAGAATGGTGTGGCAAAAAGAAAGATTAGAACTATCATGGAGGATGCTCGTGTCATGCTACATAATATCTTGAAGTGCTTTTTCCGTCAATGCTCGTGTTTATCTTGAAGTGCTCGTATAACCATGCATTCTTGAATTATTATGGATTCTTAGCCTATGTGCTGAGCAATTATGGATTCTTAGCCTCATTGGTTGACCAGTGGTTTCTCAATCTTCATGATTGAGCGGTATTCATTTTGGGTGGTAGCATGAGTCTCCCTGATGGTATTTGTTCCAAGTTGTAGCATGTGGCTCCCTAATGTCGGGTGGAAGCATATGGCTCCTCGATGATATTTAGGTCAGACTGGAGCTTAAGACTCCCCAGTAATGGTTTCTTAGCCTTTATTTGGTTGAGCTTGGATTCAATGTGGTAGCTAATGTTTTAAAAATCGGTTGAATCAACTTTGATTCAGCCGAGTCGACCGAGCCAGACCCCTGGCCAGGTTAGCTCAATACAAAAACCGAGCCAAAGATCAATTTGTTATTGAACCAGACACTGACTCGGCTGGTTCGGTAACAAACCAGTCGGCTCGATCGAGTCCAACTTAACTCGGTCGAGCCAGTTAGATCCCGAACCGCGCCGTAAAAAAGGAGGGAGACAGACTTCAAATTAGTTAGTTTGTGGGTTTTAGGTTTTCCTCGTGTCCATCTATCTCAACGTGCTAGTGCTACTACTTCTACAATTGCAGCTAGAGATCTTGATGAGGAGGACGAGCCATGGGTTTTCCCATCTCACTCTAATTCAGAGTCTGAACTTGATGTTGGTTTATCTAGCAATAGTGACTAGTGACTAGGGATGTTTTGTTAGAGGCCATTTAGAGTTTCCTTGGTTATGTGTTTTTCTTCTGATCTTTATATATTACATGTATTGAATGCTATTCATGAGCCTGCTTTGATCATATGTTGTCTTCTCTCTATATTCTAATGTTGTGTTTGGAAACATGAATGAAAATCTTTAAAATTATGTTTTTTATTAAAAAAAATATTTAATGTATTTTTTACAAAGACCGAGTCATTGAAATCAAATAGGCAAAGTCGATACCGAGTCGGAGTCGGAGTCGGCCCTCAGCCGGTTCCGAACCCGAGTCAGAGTTTTAAAACATTGGTTGTAGTGAGGCTCCCCTGCCATACGTATTCTTCTTTGGATTCGAGAATGTTCAACATGAGCCATGATGATTTGACAAGTACAGCAGTTTTGACACTATTGATGGAAATTCCTCCGTAGTTGAGAGGGAGTGCTGAATTTTGTGCAAGGGAGAAATTTCCCTAGAAAAACACTATGAGTTAACCCCTTTCACCCTTGAAGTGAATTATTTCTCAAGTGAAAATTATTTTTATAAGTGCAAAAGTTATTTCCAAATTGTTTTATAAAGGTATTTTGACATGTGCAAAATAAAATCACTTAAGTGATCTAATTCGACATGTGCAAAAATGGATCACTCTACAAGCTACCAAAAACTTAACTTAGTTGAGGATTTTGTCTCAAAGATTCCTATATATTGAAGAGAAGCCTTCATTTGCAACACATTGACTTCTCTCTCTCTTGCATTGGTGATCAAACCCTCGCATCAATAATTTATCTCTCTTATTGTTAGCAAATCTATTGTAGATTGGTAGATTTAATTATCAATGGCAGATCTCTTATCATCATTGGCAGATCTGATTATCAGTGGCATATCTCTTATCATCATTGGTAAATCTCTTATTATCAGTGGCATATCTCTTATCATCATTGGTAAATCTCTTATTATCAGTGGCAAAACTCTTATCATCATTGGCAGATCTGATTATCAGTGGCATATCTCTTATCATCATTGGTAAATCTCTTATTATCAGTGGCAAATCTCTTATCATCATTGGCAGACCTCTTATTATCAATCACAGACCTCTGATCAATAGCAAATTTCTTATCATCGGTGATCTCTTTCGCATTGGTGATAAAGCCCTTGCATAAGTGTTTTATCTCTCTCATTGTTAGCAAATTTATTGGAAGGTTATTATTTCGTTTCATCATTGGCAGATCTAATGGAGATTTCTCTCTCGCATTTCTGGAGATTTCTTTTTTGCATTATTGTTTAGAAAATTTCATATTATTGGCAAGATCTCTATCTTGTATTATCATTGGTGGCAGATCTCCCTTGTATCAATTTTTGCAGATCTTGTATTACAAGTCTCATCCTCTCGCACCTATAGGATATTTACTTATCATCTATGATTAAATCTCACGCTTCAAAAGAAGTGTCCTAGTTTGAAAAGGGGTAATGTTGTTGTCATTGAGAAAATGGTTTTGTACTCTGCTTATGTATCTTTGTTGAACATTTGATGAAGATCTAGTAGAAGAATATTCTTAAAGGGTTTTGCCCCACAATGGGGCATTTCACTAGTCTTGGACCAAATCTATTGTCTTACTCTTAATTGATTGTCTTCTATATGACTATTGGTTACTATTTTATTAAATTAAGATAATTAATTTAAAAATTGCAAAATTTAACAGTGATGTCATATTATATCATGAAATAGGGAAATGACACACACACACATGGCAAAGTTCTGTTATTCTCATGAGGAATCACTCACCTAATATCATAAATATAATACTAACTTAAATGCCATATATATATATATATATATATATATATATATATATATATATATAACAAATTTCTCACTTCATTTCATTACATCAATACTCTTAGATACATTACATTTATTTTCCTTCTATAAAAATAAGCATTACAATGTCTAGCATATTGTTAATTTTGGAAAACTAGGTCCAAACTCCATGTTGTGATGCTTAGATGAAGATGCGAATATTTTTATTGGATTCCTCTTTCGAAGAGGTGCAAGATCGATCTAAAGATCATCTTGATCCGATGAGCAGAACATTTATTTTGAATTAATTCCACTTATATGCAAGGTTGGCCAGAATTGATATGTAGGCTTGAAGCCCCAACAGATGTGTCACACGCCCTCACAGATGGATATATATTGGTCAATGTTGGAGGACATTTTCACCATCACTCATTCTCTCTCTACATCTGATTGGTTCAATCATAACTTGGAGTCTCTTCTTCTCTCACACGTGGGAAAATTGCAGCAAGGATTTTCTGGTTTTGACCTAGGGTTTCAGCGCAAATTTGACCAACGTTGACTTTGGTCAACGCATGGTCAAACTGACCCCAAACTCTCCCAAATTTTCAATTTCTGTAGTCCACATTTTTGGCATGGAAATCGAGGTTGGATGTTGACTTTGACTTGGCTATGTTGACTTTTGATGCTATTGTTTTTGTGTTGACCGTTGACTAGACAACGTTGACTTTGGGTTGACTAGTATAGAGCTGTCCGAAAGGGTTGTGTGACATATTCTAGTTAGCTGACCGTGTAGATACTTTGTTGGTTGAAGCATCCTGTTGACCGTCGTAACGCACCACAACACATATATTTTGTTGATCAAGTTAAGTGTATTTTTGGCTTGTCTTCTATCGATCTATTGGTATGTTCTATCAGCATTTTACTTTTTTGTTTATGTGATTTTTGTTTGATATTGGGAATAAAAGTAAAGTTGCATCAAGCATAGAACATCTACGAAAATTTACATGGTATCAAAGGTGAGGTGAAGACAAAGCCCAAGTTTGTAGTAATCACCGAAGAAGAGAATGGGTACTTCAAACTATAATGGCTTCAAAGCTGATGACAAGCTGACTAGGAAGGAAGACTTCCATGCTTGGAACATGACTTTGGATCTAATGTTGGAAGACCAAGATGTCATGGACTATGTGCAGGGTAAAATCCAAAAGCCTCCATCATTTGCACCTACTGCCACCAAGACAAAGTATAAGAAGGGGGAAATCAAAGCAAAGTTGATGATCCGTGATTCAATTCATAAGAATTTGGTTGCCTACATCTCTGAGTTCGGCACATCTAAGGAGATATATGATAAGTTGGTCAACATGTTTAAGGCCAACAATGCAAATCAAGTCCTTTTCTTTAAGAACCAATTGAAGAATCTTAAGAAAGGCAAGGATGAATACGTTCAATCATATTTTCTGAAGTTGATCAAAATCAGAAATAATCTTCTAGCTATTGGGGAGACAATAGCTCCCCAATAGCTGATTGAGAAATGGTTCTCACCGCACTTGGAGGTCTTCCCTCCGAATGGCATGTATTCAATACTACCATTCTCAATAACAATGTGATATTTGATTTTGACGAAGTATTGTCGAGATGCGTACAAAAGGAAACAAGGATGAAGGAATATGAAAATGAAGGTAATACTGCCTTCACTGCTCGTGCTAAGAAGAAGAACAATGGTGGTCCGGGGAACCAAGGAAGAGCAAGGGCTCAAGGAAAGAAAGGAAAACGTTACACATGTCACAAGACCGGCCACTATGCTAGAGAATGACCTTATAAGAAGGATTCTCCTGGGGATGATGACAACAACAACAACCGAAGGAATGGAAATCAAAGGAACAACAAGTTCAAAGGAAAGAGGAAGGCTCCCTCTAGTCGCAATGGAAATGGGTAACCTTTCAAAAGGTCGAGAAATTCCAGGTATGAGGAATCTAATGTTTTGGATGATAAAAGAAATGAATTTATTCTTGTATCTACCCTCTTTGCTGCATCACCCGACACAATGGATGTTTGGTTAATTGATAATGGTGCCTCAAGACACCTCACTGGGTTCAAGGAAGCACTTTCTGATTTGGTTGAGAAGGATACTAATCTGAAAATTATCCTTGGAGATAATGCCACATATCCCATGAAAGGGACAAGGACTGTGACCCTCCACCTATCTCAAGGTCAAGTCCTCCACTTGCAAGATGTACTATATGTACTTGATTTGAAGAAGAACCTTATGTCTTTTTCAGCCATGGAAGACAAAAGTTTCAATGTGGCATTGTTGATGGGAAGGTGCGCATCTGGAAGAAGAGTTTCAAGGAGATATCACGATTGGGTTTAGAGTTGATACACTACCAGGTTGGAGGAAGTCCACTGGGAGCGATGACATGTGATACTATTCGATAGACTAAACTATGGCACCGGAGGTTTGGACACCTTCATTACAAAGCCCTTCCCGAAGCAAGGAAGGTGGTGACAAGGATGCTCGAATTCAAAAATGATCATGAAGGTGTATGTCAGGGTTGTGCCGAAGGAAAGCATACAAGGGGACGTTTCCCCTCAAGTGTCACAAAGACATCTGATGTCTTACAATTGATACATTCTAATCTGTTTGGTATGCTGCCCTTAACATCCTTGGGAGGATGTTCTTATTATATGACGTTCATAGATGACTTCTCTCGCAAAACCTGGATATACTTCTTGAAGAAGAAAGATGAGGCTTTCATGCGGTTTCGTACTTCCAAAGCCTTGATGGAAAATCAAACAGGGAAGAAGATCAAGATATTGAGGACCGACAATGGCACTGAATATGAGACGATCGAGTTCAATAACTTTTGCAGAGAAGTTGGCATCAAGAGGGAGACCACAACTATATATACTCCTAAGTAAAATGGCATTGCTGAAAGAAAGAACAGGACCATTGTGGAAGTTGCCCGTGCCATGGTATGTGACCAAGGACTTCCGAAGGTTCTGTGGGGAGAAGCTGCGAACACTGCCGTGTAAATACAAAACCAATGCCCGCATTTCACCCTGGATTCCAAAACTCCCAAAGAGGTTTTCTCTGGTAAGAAACCTGACGTCTCACATTTTAGAGTTTTGTGGATGTCCTGTTTATTTTCATGTACCGAAGGAGAAGAGGAGCAAGCTGGATGCTTCTAGGAAGAAGGGAATGTTTGTGGCTACAGCGAAACTTCGAAGGCTTATAGAGTCTATGTGCCTGGTTAAAGAGAAGTGGAAATATGCCACGATGTTACTTTTGATGAAGATGCTTCCCTCAGGAAAGTAATCAATCTTCTGAGATCTGAGGAAGATCATGAAGTAAGGCCCGAAAATCAGGAAGAACCGAACGATGAGAAAATGCCTGGTGTTGAAGGATCGATGGACACTATTGATCCACCTCCTTCAATGAAGAGAAGGCCATCATGACTCAGGGACACTCTCGAGGATACCGAGAGACATACGACCCCAAGGGAGACATTCCGTGAAAGCAAGAAGCCGAATAGATACCAAGGGTATCTAGCAACCATGAGTACAATCGTACAATCTGAGCCTGGATATTTTGAGGATATCGTAAAGCATCAAGTTTGGAAGGATGTTATGCACGAAGAATACGAGTCCATTATGAAGAATGATGTCTAGGATGTGGTTCCGAGACCGGAGGACAAAGTTGTTGTCACCTCAAAATGGCTCTATAAGATCAAACATGGATCTGATAGTAGTGTTGAAAAGTTCAAGGCAAGATTCGTTGCCCATGGCTTCTCTCAAAAAGAAGGCGTAGACTATGATGATATATTTGCACCTGTGGCCCAATATACCACCATCCGATCTATCATAGCCCTTGCTGGTACACAAGGATGGAATCTTCATCAGATGGATGTAAAGACCACATTTCTGCATGGTGCGATAAAGGAAGAGGTGTATGTGGAGCAACCTCTGGGGTTCGAAGTCCAAGATCGAGACACCTATCTTTGCAACTTGAAGAAAGCCCTTTATGGGTTGAAGCAAGCACCCAGGGCTTGGTACAAGAGGATAGATAGCTACTTGATGAAGTTGGGCTTCACTCGTAGTAATGTCGATCTCAACCTTAACTTCAAGGTTGATAAAGAAAAGCCTCTCATTCTAGTGTTGTATGTGAACGACCTCTTCCTGACAGGTGCTGACCCTCTCATTCATCTGTGTCAGAGGGAGCTCGCTTCTGAGTTCGAGATGAAGCACCTAGGACTAATGCATTACTTCCTAGGCCTAGAGGTTTGGCAGAGGCCTGGCAAGATTTTCCTTTCTCAAGGAAAATATATTGTGAAATTATTGGAAAGGTTTGGTATGGTGGACTGTAAGTCCCTGTCGACACCTATGGAGCTCAACTTTAAGAAGTTGAGTGGAAACACTGCTGGGCCCGTGTTAGCAAATCCTACTGAGTATCGTCAACTTGTAGGGGCCCTAATGTTCTTAGTGAACACCTGTCCGGACGTATGTTTTGCAATGAACACTTTGAGTCAACATATGGTTGATCGTCATCACATTCACTGGGTTGGTGCTAAGAATCTATTGAGATATCTTCGGGGCACGATAAACCATGGGCTAAGATACACTATCGGGAGCATAACACTCCATGGATATACTGATGCCGATTGGGCTGGCAGTGTGGTGGATCGCAAGAGCACATCAGGATGCTACTTCACACTTGGTTTTGCTTTGATATCTTGGATGAGCAGGAAGCAAAAGTCGGTGGCTTTGAGCACTGCGGAGGCCAAATACATTGCAGCGAGTATGGCCTGTTGTTGTAAAGCACTTTGGTTGCGAAAGCTCCTCAGTGAGTTGTTTGGGCATGTGCTAGATACCACCATTATCCTTTGTGATAACCAAAGTGGGATTCGTTTGTTAGAGAATCCCATGTTACACGATCAATCCAAACATATTGATATCAGGTACCACTTTATTCGGGATATGGTACAGCGAGGCATCGTAAGGCTCGATCATATAGGAACTGAGGAGCATGTCGCGGGTATTCTCACAAAGCCCTTAGGGAAGGTCAAGTTCCTAACCTTCCGTAAGAATCTTGGAATCGTGGAACGACCCTATGCTGAGGGTCCTGTTAGACGATGAGCTCTGGGAGCTCTAGCTTCTCGGAGCTATAAGCACACACATGGCTAGGCTTGCCAAACCTTGTGGTGCTTCTGCCCCACCATTATGATGTTTGAGTTGGTTCACCTCTCATGATCTGTGCCCCGTATGCATCCTACCCATTGAGTCTCGGACTCATGAGAAGTACCTCTCATTTGGCCAATGAGGTGGGAAAAGCTAGAAACCAATAGCAAAGACCAATGGACGCATCGGAGATTGTCATACTCTCTATGTCTAGGATGGCACGTGTCCAACCACTTGATCTGGGATCAAGTCTAGTGAGGTTTCGAACCTCCCACTGACTCTGAATTAGTCAAACCAACTTCGGGTTGTTATGTGACTCCTTTGATTCCCATAGAGGTTTCGGACCTCTGAGTTGATTTTGTCAGCCGAGAGTGATGTCTTTGTGACTCACCTTTTTGTTCTGAAATAAAGAAGCCAACAAAGCAAGTTACGGCGGGATGACGCACAATGTTTGGATGGCACAAGTGGATGGAGTTCTCCCTAGTTGAGAGGTGAGTGTTAATTTTGGACAACTAGGTCCAAACTCCATGTTGTAATGCTTAGATGAAGATGCCAATATTTTTATTGGATTCCTCTTTCGAAAAGGTGCAAGATCAATCTAAAGATCATCTTGATCTAATGAGCAGAACATTTATTTTGAATTAATTCCACTTATGTGCAAGGTCAGCCAGAATTGATATGTAGGCTTGAAGCCCCAACAGATGTGTCACACACCTTCACAGATGGATATATATTGGTCAACGTTGGAAGATATTTTCACCATCACTCATCACACATTCTCTCTCTGCATCTGATAGGTTCAATCATCACTTGGAGTCTCTTCTTCTCTCACATGTGGGAAAATTGCAACAAGGACTTTCTGGTTTTTGACCTAGGGTTTCAGTGCAGATTTGACCAGCATTGACTTTGGACAACACATGGTCAAACTGACCCCAAACTCTCCGAAATTTCCGATTTTTGCAGTCCGCATTTTTTGGCATGGAAATCGACGCTGGACGTTGACTTTGACCTGGTTGCATTGACTTTTGCTACTGTTGTTTTTGTGTTGACCACTGACTGGACAGCATTGACTTTGGGTTGACTGGTATAGAGCTGTCCGAGAGGGTTGTATTGCATATTCTGGTTGGCTGACCATGTCGAGACTTTGTTGGTTGAAGCATCCTGTTGACCGCCGTAACGCAGCACAACACATATATTTTGCTGATCAAGTTAAGTGTATTTTTGGCTTGTCTTCTGTCGATCTATTGGTATGTTCTATCAGCACTTTACTTTCTTGTTTATGTGATTATTGTTTGATATTGGGAATAAAAGTGAAGTTGCATCAAGCATAGAACATCTACGAAAATTTACACATATGCTTAGACAATATGGCAAAAGAACATAGAACACCAAAAGGTTGATAGGAATCTCCTTACTATGGTAACGGAGATGTCTAGGTACAATCAGCGAAAGATGATTGTCCTTTTTGTTGAAAAATGGTAAGTGTGGTTGATGTTGATGGTCAAAATCAAATATGAAATTGATTTGTTTCTTGCTGTCCAAGTCAGCCTCAATTGGACAATTCAGCCCAACCACATGAAGCAGGTTGACCCTAAGGTCAAAACCCTCCTCTTGACTCACATATATATTGGCATTCGTTGGACCTCATTTGGCATCATCATACACTCATCTATTCGACCAATCACAAGTAAACTTCACAAGTCCAAGGAGGAAGAAGAAGAATTATCTCTACTTTGACCAGCGAGTTTGACCATCTATTGACTAGCATTGACTTGATTCGTTTTTCTCTTGTTTGACCGAGCTGTTGACTGAAGTCTGGCACTCAAATATTCCTTTGTCCGTTAACTGTTCGTTGACCAAAGATTCATCTATGTTCTGGGCCATTGACTGAAGTTTGACCACAGGTCAAACCTTGAGATTTGACCAAATTTCTGTGAAAGTTGCAGGACCAAATTTTGACCCTTTGACCAGCTAACTCAGGCTGAAATTCGGCCCCTTGTTCAGACTTAACTGTGAACCGTTTGTTGACTTTCTCTCTCCCCATTGACTGGTTTTGACTTGGCAATTATTGAGGTCATAGATTGGCATACTGATTGGACTATTCTGATATACATTTTGATGAATTGAACTCTCCCTCATAAGAAAAGATTACCGGGTTTTCCCCCTTGTCGAGTTTTGTCCCAAAAAAATTCTGGTGTCCCTTGTTAGTCTTTACTGTGTCTCTTGTTGGTTGCAATTTTTCAAGTGTAACTGCTTAATGATTGAATAAAGAAGTCCAATTGTATCACTGGAAGTGGTTATCAGTTTGAAAAAAAATTTACTAGTCTTGTTTGCACTAGAAAAGTAACATTTTTCATTTGATCAAGACCTATGTTGCAGGAAACGTTGCACAGAGATCCGTTTCAACCCGGAAACAAGACAGAAACGCGTTTCCAACATTTAAACTTCTTTTTTTAGCATTTTTTTCAGTTTCTGTGTTTTATTATTATTTTAATCATTTTTATTTTTTGTTTTAGGGCAATCATGGTGGTTACAATGAGAGAAAAGGGGCAACAAATGGATAACACAAACGCAATTAGTGTTGAAAAATTAGTTGGCTAAACTACAAAGTTATAAAGAATCAAATATTTTGCACCGGTGTTTCCGTCCCTTTAAGAGATGACTATGTAGAAATGATATGAAAACTAGAACATAAATACAAGCATTTTCTCCAAAAACAGAAAGCTCACCGCTGAAAACATGATAACCTACTTTTCCATACCAACAGTTACAAAATAGTATGAATGCTTAAAACCTTACCCAACTCCCTTCCCTCAGAAGCATAAAATGGACAGATACTTTGGTGCTTTGTTACAGATAAAAATTAGTCAGGCCTTTGGTTTATGAGAAAAAGGAAGCATACAGTCATACCTTAGATGTTACGGTTTACAAGCTACTAAGTAATCTTCCCAATGATATATGAGACATCCAATACAAAGTTATAAACCATGAATTGGGATAGAACGGATGGCATGTTGAAATTTAATTCAAAACCACTCTGTGTAAAGGAATGGCTAAAATGGGATTATCCATGCAATGTTAAGATGAAACTCCCATTAGTCTAGCTTCAAAAACTGTGCTTCTCTTCCTTAAGATCAATCCATCCAGCTCCTACATTTTAATTGTTCTTTCTTTGCAGCTATAATTCTGCTATGAGTTTCCCGATTTACTTCATTCTCTGTATGCCAAGTAAAATCTGTTTTTGGAAAGTGATAGTCACAACGAAAATTTTCATGCGTCTACAAAACCTATAGATCAAGTTATTATACAATGTTGAATGTATTGAGAACTAAATTTCTGATGGGCATATTCCATGGCATACTGCATATTTAAATACGTTCAATTTGTATAACTGGGACTAGTATGAGATAGAAACTAGTTTACATCCCACACATTTTCTTCTTTTGAGACTAAAATTGTCTGAGAATTTGTAAAAACATTCGAAAGCATAAATGTTATGGCTTTGTACACTTCACAATCAATCTCTGCCGTGAGACTCGAGAGTGCAAGAATTTTGACTTTCTTAATGGTTTCCATTATTGAGATCATAGTGTAGACAATATCTCAGCTAGAAGCATCAACGTTTAGTTTGAATCGGACTACAAGCTCCAAATCCTCAGACCACGACCAGGATGACGTGCAGTCAATAATCTCAAATAAATAAAACTAACAAAACAACTTCAGGCAAAGGAGACTGTAATTACCTGTTTCGATACAAGTTCTAAAACTTTGTTGAGAACCCGAATGCGATGTGCTGCATAGTTACTACTTCCTGGTAGCACCTTCATACGGTCCATCTCTGCATTAAGTGTCGCTTTCTTCTCTGCATCTGCCATTTGCTTCCATTGATCACTGAATCTAGAATAGCTTTTAAGTCCCCCGTTGGTGAGATCCATGGTTTTGTCACCCCCTAAACGTCTTTGTGAATCCATCAGTTGCAAAACCACACTGCAAACAGAAGTCAAGCCGGATGAGAGTGAATAAAAGCACTGGTGCATATAATCCATGAAATAAACAGGTTCAAAAACTATTTGGCATTCATCTTCTTTCATAAATTCATTGCAAATGAAAATTGTAACACTGTAAGGTGGAGCCTACCGATGTTTAAAGAAGAGACATGTTGACTCCTTGCCTAATTTTTGCATGCCAGATATATTGCATCATTGGATTAACGTCGTGTGACCTTAGCTTTAAGCACTATTCTGCAATCACTACCCAAAAAAAATTTACAAAACCACTAAACTAGGTTGAAACTGCTTTCCAATGAGGTATTTGTTGGAATCTAGTACTTGTCTCATATGCATGTGCTCTAAATCAGGGCTTTGTCAATCAAAATCCCGAGATGTTTTTTAAGGACGAAAAAGGCTTTAGTGAACTAATTGGGAGCTGCTTCCCTTTTAAAATACATTTTATCCAACTAGTGTGATTTTCAGTTAAAAATTGAAAAGTCAAGCTCAGAATAATAGTCCGTTCGAATTGAAAGCCCTCATAACCCCTGCGAAGTCCAAAAAAATTTAAAAATGCCTACCAACACTCCATTGTCTTATACACTGTTATAAGTAATTAGAAGCGAATAAAATCAACATGGTCGCTTACCTTCAGAGATGGGGTCACTGTCCACTGCTTGTTTGAGGCCTATCTCTGAAGATGCACATGATTACTCCGCTGTTAGTGAGAGTTGTTCTTTAACATCATATAGCCTTCGGCAGATTGAAAAGCCTATTTTGAGAATAGTCAGATGCACTTACATATGCTTGGCCACTGCTTGGATGTCGAGCAGACCCTCTTTTATGTACATAAATAATAGCTAGAGGAGCTCCTTATAATTCAAAAACACTAACAATCAAAACAGCAAAATTTACGATGTTTAAAGACAGGTCAGCACCAATTGCTCATGCCTAAGTACAATCTATCGTCAAAGGTAATCCTATGTTATGTTATCAATAACAACCCTTATTGATCATCAGATGAACCTGTTCCTTGTCATACTGTAGAGCGTTATGACAAAGGATACCATGGCAATCATGTTTTCAGCTTTTTAGGCACTCCAAACATTAAAATCCATACACACTTTTTATTGTTTTGTGACTAGAGAAATCAGCAACTAAGCATGGCAATCATGTTTTGATCTTTTTAGGCACCCCAAACATTAAAATCCATAAACACATTTTATTTTTTTGTGACTAGAGAAATCAAAAACTAAGCTGGGCTCATACTTGCATGAGCCAGGGTCAATTCCAACCACTAGCATTATGACCTCTAGGTATGTACCTCTGGGTACCATGCCCCTTACACACGGGATAAGTCAAGGTTTGGGCCAGTGACCTTTCAACAAGAATTGTCTTAACATAACACCCCATCACCAACTCGTCTACACCCCAAGGCTCCAAGAACACTCTTTTATTAAAGTTAAAAAGTTTGCGCCAGTGACCTTTAAACAAGGAGTGCCTTAACAGAAGGCCCATCACCAACTTTTTATTAAAGTTAAGACCAATTTTAAAACTACCCCTTACACAGGGATAAGTCAAGGTTTGGGCCAGTGACCTTTAAACAAGGAGTGTCTTAACATAAGGCCCCATCACCAACTTTTTATTAAAGTTAAAACCAATTTTAAATTTGCTCTTACACAGAGATAAGTCAAGGTTTGGGCCAGTAAACTTTAAACAAGGAGTGCCTTAACAGAAGGCCCCATCACCAACTGGCCTACACCCCAAGTCTCCAAGAACACTCTTTTATTAAAATTAAGACCAATTTTAAATTTACAGCATCACATTAAAAATCCATCCACATGTGACCAATTAGATGTGGCTAGAGTGAAGAAAAGATGTTACCCTCCACCTAAGTTCAAATCTCACTTTGTGACATGTTTGACATACTATTTTTGGATGAGTTATATACAATCCATTAATAAGTTATCAATCTTATATACAATCCATTCACAAGTTGTTGACCTTATCTTGTGGTCTGAAGAGTCTAGGGTTTACCATCCTAAAATGAGGGAAATGCTCTCCCGGGAAATTTTACCTACAAAAATATTTCCTAACAAATAATCAACATGAAAGTGCTGTAACTCTGAGTTACATCCCTACATCCCACGTTCCTAACAAGGTTTCCCATCCCACCATGTAATAGGCATGGGCTTGCCCTCCTTCTGAGCTACATGTATGTTTCATTGTTAATCTTCTTTGGAAACCTTTCACGGTCTATCTTTCTTACAATTGAACTCAAAGTCACTAAGCAATATTCCAAAGCCACTTTATTATCCTAGTTCGGACCGGATAGCTTCATTCGCAGGCACAACCAACAATCAGTGGTAGAAATCTACCCTGGCAGACAAATAAACCTAACAAATACAGATAACAATAAATCTAAACCCAAGTTCGCCCCTATGAAGTAAACCATTCAACAAACAGTTCAGTGCTCTCAAATAGTGAAAATCAATCAAAATCGACTGAGTGAGAAAAGAAGAAAAAAAAAAAAAGTGCCAGAAACACGGATCAGAACACCTAATATGACGAACTTTGTGACTTTGTGCAGTGACAACAATCCCTGGGTTCCAAAATGACAGAAATAGGATAGCCGAACTCAAATAAATGCAAAATCCCTTGATCTCAAACTCACAGAAATTTGTATAACCTATTTAAAAATAATGCAAACTTACGCGAAAATACAGAAACCCACCTGGATAAATCCTCTTCGAACAGCCCCAATTTTTGTAGTAAATATGTTGGGGGAAGGCACCGCGATGATCCAGAAGGTTGTAAATCAATCTATCGGGTGTAAACAAAAGATCATAGCAATTTAGCTCTACTGGACCTGTCAAATATTGAAATCGCGCAAAAGACTCGTGGGTATAAATTCAAATGGGTATTCGTTGTTTAAACTGAAAGAAAGTAATTTTAAATACAATGTGGGAATGTTTTTTTTCCCACTCGAGAGTGTGGGAATAAAAATAAAGAGTCGCTGAGGGCTTCGGGGTGAGGAAGCAAGTTCTAAATTTTTTTCTATATTGGTTTAAATTTTAATGAGTTGTCGTGCTATTGTTAGGGATCTATTTTGTGCTGCTTGTGATATTTTAACTTTGTTAAGTTATAATTTTTTTTGGTACAAAAAAATCTATTGGATACATTATTTTTAGATTATAGTGGTAGTTAATTGGAGTTAACTAATCTAGTTTGAATTTTTTTAATTAGAATTATTTATTCTCTAATAAAAATAGAAAAACTAGTAATTTCAAATCTTCCACAATTCTATAACCAATCCAATTAAATTAAAAACATCCAAGTTGAAAATTTAGATGTTTTCCTAAATTTAACTAATCACAAATGGTTTTTTTTGTTCAAGTATGCTTGGTTAGGTCGTTTCATGGGGTTTAATTTTTTTTACTTGTAATTATAATATAGGTTTTAAATGATTTTAATGAAAAAATGTCTTTATTATAATGTAAGTATGTATAGGTATATAATTTTAGTTGTCAAGTTGTTATATAGAGGTGGGTTTTTTTATCTCATAAATAAGTGGATGTGGGTTTTTTATCACACAGATAAGTATATCAATTTGTTGTTTGGCTTGGTCATGATCTTAAAAATTAAATTGTTGTTATTAAAAATCATTTCTTTGTGGGATACTTGAGTGGTCTACACAACAAAATGTTATCCCCTTCACCTGGTTTCAAATTCCATGGGGAGACATATTTGGCTCATAAGTTGTATATTTCTTACATGCTCTTAGATATACTCTTGGTGTTATATCTTGGGCCTCGCCCTGATACTCCAACGAATTACCGATTCACCATGGTGAAAAAGTGTGTGTGTGTGTCTGTGTGTGTGTTATAGTGGCAGCGGTTATGTTTGATCTTGGATCCCACCCTTTGATCTTGGGGAGAGAGAGAGAGAATGTTTAACTTTAATGTCCCTTAAGATGAGTAAAATTTATTTAATAACTAAAAAAAAAAATCATAATATCATACATATTTGATGGTGGTGGATATGAAAGTGCCAAAGTCATTTTAGGGTTCATGTTAAGAGCTCCTAGAGAGCAATTAAGTTATGAACTAAGTAAATTTATGTTTCTATTATTAAAGTAGGGCATGTTGAAAGAAAGTGATGTTTAACATCAATCTTCTTTGTGTCACATGTTTTACAAACACACTCGTCAAGAGTTTTTGGCTTAGTCCATTAACCAATTTCAGTGTGGAGGACATGAACATTAATCCTTATTTTGGAAAATACTCATTTTGTTTTATAAATTCATAATGTTATAAAGATAATTTGGATAAACCAAATTAGGATTTATAAAATATTTGTTGTATTTTAACTTCCTCATAGCATGCTCAAGTTTCTACCCGATTTCCTACCCTGTCACTCACCCTACAACCCACACTCTATTTTTCTTAGCATTTCCTTAACATCAAGGATGTTTAGCGGGTATCGTGACTCCCTCAAACCTACCCCCCTTGCAATACAAGTTGGCAGTGAGGCACAAAAGCTTAACCGAAACTGCATTAAGTGGAAAGTGAAGGAGCCCTATTTGGTCCTAGGAAAATACATAAAGTTAAACGACATAGAAAAAATGGAGTATTTTGTCATCGTCAGTGGGTCTGCAAGTAAAAGGTTGTTCATTGTCGTTCTCCATAGATGGAATGAGTCAATTTTCTCCCCTATTCTAGGTTATTTTCCTTGGCGTCTTATTTTGGATAAGGGATGAATGGGATGGATTGCAAATTGTTAAAATTAACTTGAGAGAAATAAAATATTTTTCGAGAGAATTTTTAAACCAACCAGCAAAAACCATAAAAACATAAACACAATATGCACAGTGTTTACCTTGGAAAAAATTCAGCTAATGCAATTCCATTAGATCCCTTGGCTAAAACCCGAGCATGTCGACGAAGTGAACCTTCACTGCTCACATCCCCTAGCCCATTATAATAGAGTCTTCACCTAGCCTTTTAAAGGCTTCATTACATGAATTTCACGAGCACAAAATCTTGTCCCCAAAACCACCATTATTTGAGTTAGTTAACTTTGACTATTTCCCCCAGTCAAGTTTACCTAACAATCCCCCCTTAAACCTTGACTTGGGGTTTCCCTTGACCAAACTCAGCCAAACTAACCAAGTGAGTCAACATTATTCACTCTAGCCGTTACCCCCCCCCCCCTCAAAGTTTATACTCAGGGTATCCTTGCGCCCCTTATCACCTAGGTCTACAATAGACTTTACCAGCAATTTTCCAAGGGTATGCATGCCTTACCAGGTCTTACAATAGTATGCCCATTTAAATGCAATTTAAAATTTGACTCTATTGTAATAATTTTTTTGATTACTCCATTATTACACACACTGCCAATCTTGTTTCCAACTTCACGCAACTACCCAACCTCCACTCTTAAGAAGACATGGCGGCAATTTTGAATTCACTATTTAACAAGTTATTATTTGCATAAATTTTATGTTGTCATGGGAAGCCTTCAATTCCATTTAAATTTTATTACTCGCTCTTCCATTTCCCTGAGCATGTTGGGACCAATAATAGCCTTGTCAAACGCAGTATCCCAACTCACTCATGTGTTGCATTTCCTTCCATACAAAGCTTCAAAAGGGCTCATCTTCAAAGATGCTTGGTACCTCTTATTATAAGTGAACTCCACCAAGTGCACACATTCCTCCCACTTCAATGGTTTGTCCATCACATACTTTTTGAATGTGTCTTCAATAACATGATTGGCTCTTTTCATTTAACCATCTCACTCTAGATCGTTTGTTGTGCTAAAATTTAAATGAATTCCAAATCCCTTAAATAAACCTATCCAAAAATTGGACATAAACTTGGGATCTCTATGTAAAATAATTACCTTGGGCACACCATGCAACCTGGAAATTTCCCTCACATAAATTTCAACAACATTGAGTGCCTCATGTGTTAACTTCATTGGAATAAAGTGAGCAACCTTGGTGAGTTTATCAACCACAAACATGATGGAATCAAGTTTCTTCATTGTTCTAGGAAAATTTGTAATGAAATAAAGGGAAACGATTTCTTGTTTCCACTCAAGAATGGGTATTGGTTGTAGCAACCCTACTCGGGGTCTGCATTCAATTTTAACTTTTTGGAATTCCAAACACTTGGCTATATATTCAACCACTTCTTTCTTCATACCTAGCCAAAAGTATTGTTTCTTGATTATTGAGATTGTATTTGGTACCCTAGGTATGCATCTCGCTCAACACTAACTTTTTCATCCCCTAATAATTTGGTACATAAATACTACCTCTATACAAAAGGGCTTCATCTTTGCCTATTGTGTAATCCTCGTACCTAGGTTGCACTTTACCTAGCTGCAAGTTTCTTCTTTTCTATGTATTGTTGATCTGAAATTTCAACCTCTAAAATTCTTATTTTTAAATCAGATTTACATGTGCTTATGGCTATAACATGCATTGCATGCACCCTTCTGCTGAGTGCATCGACCAATTTATTCTCCTTACCCTTTATGTGCTTGATTTCAAAATCATAATCGACCAAAATTTCTAGTCATCTAATTTGGCTGACGTTTAAATGTGGCTATTGAAACAAATGCTTTAACCCATTGTGGTAAGTTTTTAATTCAAACCTCTTTCCCATGAGGTAATGCCTTTGTACCTTCAAGGCATGTATAAGGGTTGTTAGCTTTAAATCATAAGTGGCATAACTATTTTCATGCTCTTTTGGCTTCTTGGATTCATAACATATCGCATGCCCATTTTGCATGAGAACTCCTCCAAGTCCTTCTTTACATGCTTGTGTACACAAAAGGAAGTCTTCATTTGGATCAAGTATCCTCAATATAGGTGCACCCGTTGACAACCTATTTAAATGATAAGGCCTCTTCACATTTATTGGACCATTCAAACTTCACATCTTTCTTTTGTAAAGAAGTAATAAGATGAGTTATGCTTAAGAACCCTCCAATAAATCTTCTATAATATCCTACTAAACCCATGAAAGACCTTACCTCTATCACATTTTTGGGTGTTGGCCAGTCTTTGATTACTTAATTCTTTTAGGGGTCTACTGTTATCCCCTCCTATGAAATAACGTGTCACAAATAATGAATTTTTATCTAATAGAATGAACACTTACTCAACTTGGCATATAACTAATGACCTCTGAGTACTTGTTGCACCATCCTTAAATGTTGTTCATGATCTTCCTCAAATTTTGAATATATTAGGATATCATCCCAAAACACAGTAACAAACTTATCTAAATAATTCTAGAAGATACCATTAATGAGGCACATGAAAACACCTGGTGCATTTGATCATCCAAATGGCACCACTATGAACTTGTAATGCCCATATTGAGTTTGAAATGTTGTCTTATTGATGTACTCTTACTTAATCCTTACATGGTTATGCTCTGATCTTAAATCAATTTTAGAAAATAACTTAACTCGCCTGAGTTGGTCAAACAAATTGTCTATTTTGGGTCATGGGTACTTATTCTTCACTGTGACCTTGTTCAACTGATGAAAGTCAATGCACGGTCTCAGTGTATCATCCTTCATTTTAACACATAACACTGGGTCACCCCATAGTGATACACTTGGGTGTATGTACCCTTTCCTTAGGATCTCTTATAATTGTTGTTGGGCCTTCATTTTTTCATAATTTTTTTAATGAAACCATCCATTTTTCGCATCATTCCATTCACCCATTGTCATCATTTTTAACCATATTTTTTCATAAACGCATGAAATTCCCGCATACATGTTTACATGGTTTATTATTATTATTTCTATTTTTTTTAATGAATTAAAGAGAATTATGCATGGCTTTACTAATGATAGTTTTGTCAGTGCAAGTTTCTACAGTTAGCCAAGTTTTCGCAACTGTCTCCATGGTTGAGGTAGTAGCACCACTCTAGAATGAAATCCGACACATGGAAATTGTTTCTAGAAGCTCCAATATGGATTGGTGTTGGTAAAATTCCACCCAGCTCACACATGTGGACCTCCAGGCAAAGATTAAGGGAAAATCACAGCAGTTTTGACCATTCAACTTCAAACGCGTTTTATGAGCAAAGGAAAGTGAATCTCACAAAAGAAAAACATGGGTTTTGTTCATCACAGGCCCAATTAAATTTCTAGTGATTATTTTCCCAAATTACTTACCATTTGGGAGATATTTAAGGTTCTTTGGAGCCCTATTTTGCAGTTGCGTGAGAAAACATTGTGCCCATGTCTCAATAAACGCCCAGTCAAGAAAACAGTGGTTGGAATGGATTGCGCTTCATCAAATTCGTGGCAAATAGGTGTCCATTCAGTTCTTATCTTTAGCCATATGAATCTCCATGAAGTTACATTGCAACCCCTATATAAACACTCCATTGAAACAAAGAGGAGAGGTTAATTTTCTGAAGCATATAGTGAATTGTTAAAACTATGTTTTACATCCTTTTTAATGAAGAAGTACCTTGAAGATTTGATGTGTAACTGATTGTTCATGTGAAGCTTTGAGACCACCTGTTTGTGGAGGGCCCCTACAAACAGTGGAGGTTTTGCATTTTATGTTTTTAATGTGGTTGTTTTCATGCTTTCATTTTATCATTTGATGTAGTTATTTTCAGAATTCCAATTTGTCATTTGTTGCAGTTGTTTCCATAATTCCATTTTGCCATTCGAAGTAGATGTTTCCATAGTTTTCCTTTATCATAGTTTCATTAATCTCCCTTTTCAAAATATCAAATTGCAGAGTGATTCATAGTTTTACTTTCAAGAACATCAATGATTTATTTTAGAATAGTTTCACAAGTTCATGTGTGGTTTACTTCAAAAAGCAATGAGTGATTTCTTGTCTATTTTTTGAATGAGTTCTTTTCACGGGCATGAGTGATTTATTTACAAGCAGTAGTGATTGAGTGATTTCCTTTTAATATATGAGTGAGTGCTTTTTGAGTTCAAGGGTGATTTCTTTTCAGAGTAATGGTGATTTGTTTATTTCTTTACAAGTTTCATTGCCATAACATTTCATTTCAAAAACATAAAAAATGTATAAATTCCCTTTTCTAGAATTTGATTTTATATTCGTACACTAGACTGTTAGAATTTTTAGAAACTAAAAAATTATTTAAGATTTATTCATAAGATAGAGAAGGCTTGTTTCATATTTTGCAGAATAGAAAGCATGTTGTTTTTTAGAACTTAATTGTAATTTAAATTTATTTGATTATGAAAATAAGAATAAAAGCATCCTTACTACCAATCTCTACAAATTCAATCATCACACCAATAAACTGAATTAAAAGAGGCTTCTAGCACATATAGTGCACTTGCACTTCACAAGTTTACCAACTCTGGTTGATAATTTATGTAATCAATTTAAGACAATTAAATTGACCAAACATTTTGCTGTCGTTGCTGGGGAAGTGCAAATAGGAGCATTTTTCTTTTCATTAAAACAAACAAACAAACAAAAAAACTTCAATCACCTACCACACCCACTATATCATGTGGTGGAGTAAGAGCCACACATCCACAATATGAATTCTTATTTTTGTAGGTAGAAGAAGATGTGACAAAAGAGGTTTAGGAAATGGACGAATATGATGAAAATGAAGAAGATCATTTTGGATTTCTCATTCAAAAAACTGATGTCAATGGTCACATGAATTGCATCCCTCCATCTATACTTCCTAAATTCAAAGGTATGAGATCAGAAGACCTGAAAGCCTTTCTTTTTTATTTTGAAATAATTTGTAGATCTTGTGGCTTCTCATCACACATTCAAAAATTGAATTTGTTTCCGACAACATTGAAGGATAAAGCTCTTAGATGGTTCATGACTTTATGAACAAATTCTATAAGGACATGGGATGATATGAAAAGAGTATTTTTGGAAAAATATAAAGATTATTGCATACACCATGACCTTAGAAATGAAGTCTTTAAGATGAACCAAAGAGGATGAAATTCTAGAAGATTTAGTGGAGAGATTTACTTATAATGCCAAAAGATTTAAATTGCATAATTTAGGATCAGACAAATTAAAAACTCTCCTCCTAAAAGCTATAAGGGATGAATGGATTGATCTTCTTAACATGGTGGGAAAAGGAGATGTCTCTCAATTTTCATTTAGAAATATTTGTGAACTGTGCAAGAACATATCAAGAGGAAAAGAAAAGTATGGAAGATCCCCTCAAGATTGAGTTATGGTAAGAGTAAGTAAGTCGACATCATGGTTCGTAAGTCAAGCTGAACTTAACAATTTGCTAGACATTCTTGGTAATTTAAATGAACAAATTGATATGCTAAGAATTCAAAACCAAAAAAAATTGAGAATGCTACTTCGTTTATATTTTTCCCTAAATGTAGAAAAAGATTGCTTTGCATGAATGTCCACTTGATAACATTGAAATTTGTGAAATATGTGCAGGATCACATACTACTAAATATTGCCCATCATTACCAGGGTTAAAGGAAATTTACCAAGTAGCAAATCAAACACTGGAACAATAATTTTATGTAGTTCCAAGAAGACCGTAGAAGACTCATCAGCCTAGTATGATGCAAGATCTTAATTCTCAATTTTAGGGTTATGCACAACAATCTCAAAGCAATTGGAAAACACCCATGCCTTGACAACCTTGTCCATCTCAATCCCAACCTCAAACCAATTTTGGAAACAAGGTTTGCAAGGGCCTTACAAAAGAAATCCGTTGTATCCTCAATATTTTCCTCTTTATCCTCAATACCAATATCAATGCTATCCAAACCATTCACCTCCACCGCAAAATCAATTTCACCCTCATTTGACCTCAATTCAACCTTTCCTATTACCAACCACACAAGCACTCCAAATATCCATTCCCACTCCACCACCTGCACAACCATTTCATATCCCCAACAATAAAACACCTCAATCCACTTACAATGTTGAGGTATTGTAAAATGATTCTCCAACTGCCATTGAAGAACAACAACCAGAAGAGAAGATTCAGATAGGGTCCAAGAATCATGGATACTTGTCAATAAAGAGTAGTTGTTGGAACATGAGATTGAAAAGTTTCATGCATGCTTATCACCATATTCTATGAATGAAGATCACATATATGAAGACTTGCATGGCATGATAGTAGGAAGCCAAGGAATACAAGAATACAATGAATCTTGGTTCAAGACAAACACCGGATTCCATTACTCCATTCTTCAGTATCTTCTGACATCATCTCAATCAAGGCAATTGGTCTCTCATATAATGGTACATATCAAAGAGTATATTTCAAACCTGCATATGAGTTTATTTATCATCTTGTTACACACATGCTTCCATTGGAAGTATTCATATACTTGAACGAGATTTCTTTTTCAAGTAGAGTAGGGCATAAAAAAATAAAAATAAAAAGTAAAGAGAAAAATAAGTTCTATTGTGTTAGCCCCCCTATGAAATTCTTGACAAGCAAGCTGGGGACTATGTCATTTTGGAGACCTTCAAGGAATGCATCTCCCCTGAAGACACATCATCCTTGAGGTCTCTCTGTGCTTTGCCTTATACAAGTCCCCTATGATGGTTCCTTTCTCTAAGGCCTGCATTTACCCCTTGTACCCCTGCAATTGTCCCTTTTTCCCTTTTTCCCCCTTCTGTCGAAGTGCCTTTGTTCCCCTCTATTTCCCCTATTAACCCTCTACACCCCCCCCAAAATCCCCCTCAAATCCCACCATTATCCTTGGTTTCCTCAATTTTCCCCTCTATTCCACTATCGTTACCCACCAGAGGCTCCAAAATGCAATAAAATGGGTTAAAAACCCACTTCCAACCATATAATAGGCCTTGGCCCCTTCTCCGCTTACCCGCACCCTTTTCTCCCCATATAACCCAGCGCCGTTACCGAAGCGCTTGCCCCAAAGGCGCCTTCCGCATTCGTTCGTCGGGCGCAACCTCAGCCGTAGATCTCACTTGATCAAACGGTGGCCATTAAATCTCCAGCGCCCATGTCTTCCCCCGCCCATTTCCCATACTGGGCCATCGCCGTGCATTTTCACGAAGATCTGACGGTTCGAAACCTCTCCTCCCAGTGGACCCCGCCACGCACTATTCTAAACCACGTTGTTTTCTTCGCATCGCCTTTGGGTGAAAGGCGGTTTTCCCCCATCGGCCAGCGATTCCATACACCTTTCGACACCTGTCCTCCTGTATGATTCCAAAACGTCGTTCCCGCTTGTTAACGTCATCTTTCGCGTGTTATTGTCCGGACATGGATGCCCAGCGAAATTGCCGTAGACCGTCCGATCTGGAGTGGGCCATCCAACGGCTATCGCTCGTCGAAAGTGCATGGTGTTTAATGAAGCTGCACGCACGATAAACTATGTTATGGCCCGCCGTCGGTCGTCCTCCGCCGTTAATCTCCACCACGATCGGCGGTCCATATCTGTTTGCCCTCCGTTGACCATCCCCTTGGTTCGCTTCGCCACATCATCTGTCCATGTGTCCCTTCCCCACGCCACGTCACCTCCACGTGCATTCATCGTACGCCAGGCCATCCCATCGCATATATGGTTTCATTTTCGCGTTTCTTAATGTTTCTTATTCATACATCGCCCTGCATACTGCCACCATCCATCAGAGCACGTCCCTTCATTCTTCCTGCGATTTTCTCCTCTGCATCAGCATCTACACGACCTTTCTCTGCCTCCACATCATCCGCCACCCCGTTCATGATTTCTTCAACTTATTTGTGTTTTTGCAGGGTTATTAAGAGAATAATAGCCGCCATGATGCACGCCTCTGTTCAAGGACAGTGAAATCCGAAAAAATATCAGTTACAACAGCTAAACTTATGAAAAGTGACCCAGGAAGGTGAATACAGGACGATCATTTAAGCGAACAGGGTTTAAACTCTGTAGAAAACCTTCCAGCACCATTAAAAGCTCGAGCTAACCTGTCAGAGGCATAAATGAAGCGGCAGAGGGTTTCAGTACAAAGCAAAGGAGATTAAGGCTCGCTAATGAAAACCTTAAGCCTTAAATCAGCAGTTTAGGAGGCAAAGCATCAGTTCGGAGACCCCGAGGATGTAATATTCCTATTTAAGGAAATTAAATAAACACAGCAAATGGTACAACAATTGAATGCTCCTTGATGAAAATATTCAACAGCGCATAAAATAACAGAAACGGCCTATGCAATAGATTCACGTTTAACAGAGAAATCGATGAGCCATATTATTATATCGGGAAGTTATAAAGAAATACAATACATGCGCAGGTGTTAGCGCCCAAAACTTGCCCACGGCAAATCAAAAGGTATTCAAGAAATAACAGGGGTGCGGCGATGCACCGTTCTGCGTTCAAGCAGCGGGAGTGCTGTTGCGTGCTGCTAATATGCTGCGGCTGAAAGAAAGGCCCGCTACGAGACTCCCAATTTTGCCTCACGTACTTGTTGGGCACGGACTGTCCCCGCTCCTTCACCAGACCCGAAACCTCCAAATGATAGCACTATAGAGATCACACGAGATGGACCGCGGTCTTTCCACACAGATAGCGCTGTCACTTCTGATACTGCTCTGCAATAAGCCCAACCCGATCCTCCTACAAGATAATGATAGAACTGCCTCACCCGAGCAGGCACTCGAAGTCCCCTGGGGCTGAGGTTGAGATCTCCGCTCGGAGGCCTGCGCGAACGATCTTCTGAGACTTTAACTACTTAAGTGAAGCGTGCCTCAAGTCTTAGCGACAGTATTCATTTCTGTAAGGTCCTTGATAGTCCAAAAACGAGGAAGCTGTCTCCCTTATGTATGCGGCCTTCCTCTCGAACACTGGACTCCCTCCTTTCCCGCGCAGCCGAGATCCTCCTTTCCCGCGCAGCCCTTCTCGGCCCCCACGCTGCCAACTCAGCCCGTGTACTTGCCTTTGCACGCACGGGTGAGTCCATGACCCGCTTACTGATATTTACATTTAACTATGAGCAACAAAATTGGCCCGAACTAATATTCCAATTAGCTATTGCTAATTTGGGAATATTACAGTCTCCCCCGGCAAAATGTTGCTTGCCCTCAAGCAACTACCTGAACATCTCTCCACCGATACTGCAAGATGTGCCTGGGTCCCACTGAAACCTCTTTGACCTCTGCATCACCCTGATACGAAGGGATATCCCAATGCCAGGATCCCAAAGTGACCTCTCACAGTACCAGCCAACCAATAATCCTCCCAGATCCCATCGCCACCGTGTCCAATAATCGCACAAGTCCCACGGCTCAGACGGTGCACTGCCTCTAGCTATGACCAATGCTCTAAGAGGTGAAGACCACCAACAAGCATCAATGCTCCTGGGCTCCTGCTGCACTGTATCTGTAGCTGCATATGCTACCCCTCCAACTGCATACCAGCTCATCCCCTCTATCCAATCCAAGTCCTGACTCCATCCCATGTTGATCCTGGTCTCCTGAAATCAGGAAGGAGTCCTGAAGTAATGACAACCGGTGCCCTCCTGCCAACTGGGATCTGTAACATCTACTATGTCCAAGGGCTCCTGCTCCGCTGTGCTCTCTACGAGGAATACCATACCATCAAGAGGGTACCAACTCATGATCTCCCGCCAGTCCATCCTAGAAGAAGAATTTGATGTAGCAGCAACAACGGTATATGGAACATGCTTGGGATGTTTCCGCCAGCCTGTAATCAACTCCCACTGCTCTACCCTGTCTGTCAATGGAAGCTGCCTGTAGAAGGAAGCCTCCCTCTCTATAATGGGAGAAAGTGGGCAAGGTATGCTGCAAGCTCCATCGATGTACTCCTGGAGAGTGCTACCCACTAAGAACGCTGCAGCTCTGCTGACTGCGAGTACATCTATCTGCGCCTCATCCCAGTGTCGACCCAAAGATGGATGCTCCAACATATCCAACAACTCCTGCTGTCTACTAGCCCCCTGCATAACAATCCCATCAACCTCCAACACATCCAAAGGATATGGATCTGCAACAGCTGTCACCGTACTCGATGTCAATGCAGCTGACTGCTCCTCCTCAATAGTTGACCCCGCGGTTAGCTGCATATCCACCACAGGCTCGATGTGAGTGCCCATATGGCTCTCTCTCAAAGGAATATCATGCCTGATGTGAGTAGTGTCCTCCTCTAACGACTCAGGCTCCATCACCTGCTGCTCTAGCTGAATTGTCACAAGTGACTCTTCACCCAGAGTATCTCTCGCAGAGTCCCATGACTGCTCACCCTGGACACTAGAATATAGCTTCGTTCTACTGTCACCATCCATGCATGACTGCCCTCGCTCCACAGAAGCGACCTCAACTAATCCTATGGACTCATGTGAAAAAGAGTCCTCACCCTGGCATACAGAAGGAATGCCCTCCTGTTCTATCTCCGCCATCTCATCTGCATCGAACATGCCATCCGCCCTCTCGACAAAGTGTCGATACAGTGTCTGGAGCCCAGACACATACTGGGATACTACCTCTGCTGTACCCCGTATCCTCTGCTCATGCATGATCTCGACATGCCCTGAGGGAAAAATGATGCATGTCTCCCTTATGACCTGCTCCCCAAGCGTAGGCTCAGCGGTGACTAATGGGCCACCCCTGCAGAGGATCATCTCATCCCCTAACCTATGGCTATCAACTAGCACACTAACCCAGTGCCACTGCTGAGAATCCTCTTGCCTAGTGTGCTGAGGGCCATCCAAACATATTGGCTGTACCTTGCATACCCTGCTGCTCATGCCCAAAGTGCCGAAGGACAACAACAAAATGGGTTGTGCCCGTGAGTGATGTAGAAGAGGGTCAGGTGTGTGATTCCCCACAGGTACCGTCAAGTACCACTCATCTGTCTCCCCATCGATCCTGGGTGAACTACTCCAAAAGGTAAGCCTAATGTCCCTGTCCGTGAGTCTCCCTGGAAACAATGCTCTAAGACCCTGTTGTGCAGCACCGTATGCCCTCGCATACCACTGATCATCCATATACTCCTCAACATGCCACTGCACACTGAGGCATACCTCGGTATACTGCTGGATACCATGTGCTACTACTGTAGCACCCTGTACCATCTCGTGCCCTGACTGTGTCCAAGCATCGGTCACTCTCCGCATGCTCACAATGTGATGTAGGATACTCCTACTCCACAATGCCGTCCCACACACTATGGTACCCCACCATGCTACTCCATGTCCACCGGCAATCCACCGCTCAATGCTAGAGGCTCCCACACATCCCTGGATGTGATGACCTAGAGCTGTGCCTCTACATGTCAGACTACCACCAATCGAAACCTCCAGAATATCGTCCCACCGATTATCCACTACACCGTCACCAGATTCCTGTCACCCCAAATCCTCCCAAGGGGTCCAGCACGAACTTGGCAGGCTGTGAGGTGCACACACCGCTGCCTCCGCCGCGTCCCTTTCCCTGCCTCACAAGAATAACCCTTGGCCTGCACAGGCAAGCATTTTGGTACTGCTGTCTGTCACTGATGTGCCTTCTATGTGGCTGTCCAACTCAGGATCCCCAGATATGTCATGCCAAGACAACCCAAAGGAGTCTCGCCCATAAATTGGTTGGCCACCAGAGTCAATCACTGAAATCGCACACACTTGTGCCACTGTACTCTCAAAGACATAGTCAATCGACCTGCCTGGGAAACGATAGGTGATCCCACCTGGATCCCAATGCCAATCTAGGGTTCCTGTATTCCCCATGCATAGAAAAAAATGTTGAGCTACACTCAGATCCATCACTATCTCCATACCCCGCTCCACCGAGTACCAGCTCCAAATCTCTCGCCATCCAACCTCAACATGTGGATGTTGTACCCTGTGCAACTCTGATCGCCTCATACCGCTATCCAAGTCAACATATGAGATCTGACTAGGTGGCTCTGCCTCTCTCTCTCCAATGGGAAGAGATGACCCAACAACACTGCTAGTCCCATCCATGCATGCTTGAAGGGGAATGATCTGACGCTCCAACGTGCCCTCTGATTGTACCATCAGGGAATCCAGTCGTTCCCCAATGCGGACCAACTTGGCCGCCGACTTGGCACAAGTCACTCTCATACCCTCTAGCTCCTGGTCCTGCAACAAAATGGCCTCCCGTACTGACGTGACCTCCCCTCTCAAAACTCGAAGGTCCGTCCGAAGCCGAAGATACCGCTGTCTGCGACCATCACCCAATACCTCTGTACCTGCTAGTGCCTCATTGAATGTGGATATATCTCCTAACGCCTCACCCATCTGTCGTGTGCTGCTACCACCTGAAGACTCAGACATGACTCCGGTCATCACCTCAATGGATGGCTCTACTGAGGTAGGCTCTACCTTCTCCACCACCACATCAACTGTCATGGTCAAGGAAGTCTCCAATGAGGGGGTATCCTATGTCACACTAGGTGTAACCTCAGACTCCCTGCAATCCTGGGTGCCCTCATCCTCCAAGTGCAATGTACAATCCAACAATGGCTCATGAGAATGATGGTTCAATTCCTCCTTGAGTGTTTCCATGTTGCACAGCGCAGTGCAACCAGGCTGCTCTATAGTAGCAATGAGATTTGACCCTTGGTCTACAAGAGTCCCATCCTCAAAAGTGTTGGTTGCCCCAACTGTCGATGCATGTGGCTGCTCATCCATGAGTGGGACAGTGTTTTCACAAGCCTCCTCAAGAGGTGATGTGATATCTTCTTCTTGATGAGAATTGGAAGCGCATGGTACTTCCTCTCCTTTTTCTTCACCCTTCTTGTCCTCCTCAATGGTGGATGCCTTTCCTCTAGATCTGAAAAGAGATGAGAATAAACTCTCCTTTTTCACCGCTCCGGTCTTCTTAGGCCTAGACTCACAGGGACTAGTGGATCCCTCATGCATGGGAAGAGGTGATCTCCCAATGGTACGCTGCGAATCTGAACTCTGCAGGGTAGAAAAACCACTGTTCCTTTCACTGTACCTTCCTCCTTCATCCTGCCTGAGCTGACAGTAATCTTTGAAGGGCAAAGCTGCTTTGAACTCTTCCCCCATGGACTGCCATTTACGGAAATAGTCTCCAAAGGGTATATGATCATGTTGCCTCTCTTTCTCACTCAGCACTGGAGGTAAGAATGTAGGCATTGTGATAATGTCCACAGGCTGAGCCAGAACCATGCTCTGATACCACTGTAATATTCCTATTTAAGGAAATTAAATAAACACAGCAAATGGTACAGCAATTGAATGCTCCTTGATGAAAATATTCAACAGCGCATAAAATAACAGAAACGGCCTATGCAATAGGTTCACGTTTAACAGAGAAATCGCTGAGCCATTTTATTATATCAGGAAGTTATAAAGAAATACAATACATGCGCAGGTGTTAGCGCCCGAAACTTGCCCACGGCAAATCAAAAGGTATTCAAGAAATAACAGGGGTGCGGCGGTGCACCGTTCTGCGTTCAAGCAGCGGGAGTGCTGTTGCGTGCTGCTAATATGCTGCGGCTGAAAGAAAGGCCCGCTACGAGACTCCCAATTTTGCCTCACGTACTCGTTGGGCACGGACTGTCCCCGCTCCTTCACCAGACCCGAAACCTCCAAATGATAGCACTATAGAGATCACACGAGATGGACCGCGGTCTTTCCACACAGATAGCGCTGTCACTTCTGATACTGCTCTGCAATAAGCCCAACCCGATCCTCCTACAAGATAATGATAGAACTGCCTCACCCGAGCAGGCACTCGAAGTCCCCTGGGGCTGAGGTTGAGATCTCCGCTCGGAGACACTCGACACACTGAACAGTGCTGCAGACCTGCTAAACAACCGGCGTGCTCAAGTCTTAGCGACCAATAAAAATTTCATAAAATTCATCAATAGTCCAAAAACGAGGAAGCTGTCTCCCTTATGTATGCGGCCTTCCTCTCGAACACTGGACTCCCTCCTTTCTCGCGCAGCCGAGATCCTCCTTTCCCGCGCAGCCCTTCTCGGCCCCCACGCTTCCAACTCAGCCCGTGTACTTGCCTTTGCGCGCACAGGTGAGTCCATGACCCGCTTACTGATATTTACATTTAACTATGAGCAGCAAAATTGGCCCGAACTAGTATTCCAATTAGCTATTGCTAATTTGGGAATATTATAGAGGATTGATCAAAAGGTCCCATGCATGGTAAAGGACAACATCAAGGGTTTCCCACCAGCAGAATGTTTTTCTTCATAAAGTACAAGGCGTCCATACAATTTTTATTCAACATCTTATCCCTGAAGGAGTTTCCACCCTGACAACAGTTCAAAATCACCAAAGCATTGATATGGAAAACTTCTCAGTAGTTTATTTTACTTTTGTTTAAATCACAAGTACAACACCTCAGCCAAAAAATGTCCAAATCATATCTGAAGAAGATCACTCTTTCATAAAGGGGGTGACAGAGATTAAATACTCAGCATTCAGGCAGATGTTTAATACAACATTTAGTGTTCACCTACCTCCTCAGTCGATCTTCTATTCACTCTCTACTATAAAACACAGAAGGAAATTATTGTAAAGGTTGTTGATGAGATATCAGAGAAATGCAAGCATTTTCCTCTTGAGACAAGTTCTCTGTGTAATATTGTAAGATAGGCCGAGAATTGATGTATTCAAGCTGAATGTTCAAGCTGTGGGCAATGATGTACCTGATTGGTGTTGTTTTTAATATGACAAGCATGTTTCTTTGGATCCTGATCTAAAGCAACTGGTGATGTTTCCCTATCTCTGTGTTTGTTTCATTTCATTCCATTTCTACATGCTCACATCAGAAGTTTGGCATAAGATTCACCCTTGTTAGGTGCCTTATGTTGCTGCTCTCCCAGCCCTTTATGTTTTATGCTTATTGTGTATCTGGATATTGATTTCAATTGATTTAACCAGTGTAGTGGATGTTGTTGCCTGCTCTCTGATGTATGAATTAATGAAATCTATGTTTAGATGTTCTTGTTAGGATTTAGTTGGATGATTTGAGAACACTGGGAGGTCTAGAACCCTATCTCTGCCTCACTAGGATTTTTCCATCTCAATTGGCCTTTCCAAGATCCCTCGTTATACCTCTGATTTTTTCCAAGCAGGTCTGGAGTTAAATGACCTCTGACCTAATCTATAGACAGATTGGATGGTTCTTCTCCTTTCATTTTCAGTCCTTAATGTCACATTCCAAATATCATCCTTAAGATCCAAATGCTCTAGATGACTAGCCCAACTGAAAGCTTGCACATTGAACCCAAGTAAATCCTTTCTTGACTCCATAGCCCAATGGTCTTGATGTTCCTTGAGTCATCTATCTTTGCCTAGTTTCCTCTTTGCTCATCCTTGTCTTATATTGGACCCTTCTTTCCTGATTCCCAACAACCAAACCAACAATCAAACAAACAAAACCTGTGCATATAACTAGCCTAAAATCATAACTTAGAGCTTCAAAGACAAAAACCTTTGACAATTATAGAGAGATCCCTCTCTGGGCCTAGGAGGGCTAGATCCTAAGGTCTGAAAGTGGTTCTATGTTGTCTCATCTTTTGGTCTTGTCAACCTGGCCAAAACATGGGAACCCCAACATAATGGCGACTCCACCAGGGATTTTCTGAGTTTTCCTCACCTTGCTACATCACAAACCCTCAGAAAACCCAGAATCTCTGGTCAGGTTGGTAGTAAAACACTTACACTCACCTTTCTTTTACCCCTTGTGTGTTTTACCCTATACTCTTAGATAGAGCCTGGAAAGGGCCAGGTAGCCTCCGGATCTCACCCTCTTCGGAGGTGACATATCTGGTAAATGCCCTCCCAGTCAATCTCTAGTTGGAGTTTGCTGTTTTTGAGGAGATTCCTGAAAGGTGATAGTGCCTGAGCACTGTGGTGGACAGTGTAACCCCTTAGATATACCTAAAACCCTCCACATGGCGACTCCATTATTCTTAAATGAAAAGACTCCACTTGTGATCAATAGGCCTGCTGATTAACTTGGTTTCACAAAAGACTCCACTAGGAGACCAACCTCTGAGACAACATCAAACACAGTAGAAGTAACAAGTAGGGTTAAGCTACTTGGCTAGGAGATAGCATTCTGGCTTTTAGAACCATTCACACAAGAGCTTATCCCAACCCTGACCCACCTAAAATAGTTGTCAATCCGGAGAGTATCCTCAAGGGAGCTCCTACACCTGAGAGACCAACTATTTCCAGCCACATCCATAGAGCCAAATCTGCACCAGAAAACCTTGCAGCTCTATTAAACCCATCCCATGACCTAGACCCTCTAAACAGTTTACCAAGAACTAGGTCATTCGATCATCCAGACCAGTCAGACCTCGAGTTACACAACGCACCATCTCATAGTGGTCAGCAGGCTAGGCGCAGAGGAACCCCTCCATCTACACCACCTGATACACACTTCATTCAAAACTGGGGGCTCTCCCACCCTAGATCTGCTCAACAGACCTCTGCTGGTCCTACTATCCCTGTCATCCATATACCAGCTGCTCAAGCCAACCCTATACCCCATCAGAACATTATCATGGCAGCCTGGTACGCACCTCTGGTTTTACCTCAACCCATGTTACCCTTACCCAATGATTACCAGTAAAAAATCCCACACTTCACTGCTAAAGAGTCCATCACAGCTCAGCAACATGTAGATAACATGGAGGATTCTTTTGACTACATGGAAATTGATGATGAAACAATCAAAATGAGAATGTTTGCCCAAAGCTTAGGGGGTGATGTAAAGAAATGGTTTAAAAGCTTACCTCCTGGCAATATCCAAGATCTCCCTGCATTATATCAGACCTTCATAAACAAATGGGAAACTAGGGCAAACCCTCGCCAACTCCTAGCAGAATACATGAGCCTTAAAAGGAATGTAGGGGAGAGTGTCCATGATTACACCACTAGATTTAACAACATTTACAACGCTCTCCCTCCACATATGAAACCTCCACAAGGCATGGCCCTAGCAAAATACGCCGAGGGGTTTAATGCTGACATGGCCTATGAGGTCAGGGACAAGGAGTACACCACATTGGAGGACATGCAGAAAGGAGCAGTGAACATAGAGGCAAACTTGATTGAGAAAAGAGCAAGACTGAGATCTGAGAAGAGGGTAACATATAGGGATGATACTGCAGCTTCCACTTCAGACCCAAATTATGATAGATTATCTAAAAATGTGGATAAGCTGTAGTAAATGATGGAGAAAATGGTTGTCAAAGTGAGTAATCAGAACAGAAACCATAACCAAAATTAGAACCAGAATTTTAGAAGAAACAACAATGCTCCCAATAGACAGAAAGAATCAGATCAACAAGTTATTCCCCCTTTCCAAAACTTTTTAGATGAAGATGAGGGAATCATAGAAGAGTCTGAAGGGAATACAATAAACATGTTTGAAACAGAAGACTCAGTCCTTAACTGTGATTCAGGGGAAGATCAACCCTTACCTTCATACTGGGAAGAGGAGTGGTTAGAATATGAAGATTACAGGTTAGGATTTGAAAATGCCATGATGCAGGTCAGAGAAAAATATGAACTTAGGAGCAAAAAGAACCAAGAAAATTCCAAAACAAGGACTCCTGAAGTTATCATCAAGGAAAGGCCTGATAAGACTTCTAAAGCATCTGCTGTAAATAGCGAATTAGCAGCTGAAATTTTTGGGAAAAACAAAGAAAAAGACAACCAGAAGAATGAAAAACAAGGTGAGCTCGCTAGCAGTACTAGCATTTCAGTTAGTACTTCTGATACAATTGTTCCTAACCCTGTACATAGTGAGAAATTACAAACTGATTTAGCTGCGAAGGCAGTAGCAAATAAAACAGAGTTGAGCACTCCAAAGACCCAGTCCACTTTCAATTTGGAGAGTGAGATTGCAAAAATCAAAATCTCTGTCCCACTCTCTGAGCTGGCCACTTAGGATGTATATAGAGGCCAAATTTTGAAAACGTTGAATCTAGGGGAAAACAACGACACTGTGAATTTGAATGATGATCAACCTGCCCTCCTGTTTGGTCCAAAGATTGAGGGAAAGTTTCAGGAAGGGGTAGTTCCACCTTTCTATATCAGTCTCAACATTCATGACAAAATACTCCACAATGCCATGCACGATTCTGGAGCGTCGCACAATCTAGTGCCTAAGATGGTGATGGAAAAGCTAGGCCTAGAGATAACTCGACCTTACAAAGACCTATATTCGTTTGACTCTAGTAGAGTAAAATACCTAGGCTTAATCAAGGACTTATGTGTGAGCTTGACCCAGATTCCTGCTAAGTGTATGGTCATGGATGTTGTGGTGGCAGGATGTTCCACCTAAGTATGGCATGTTACTATCTAGATCATGGGGAGCCAAGCTACAAGGAACGATGCAGATGGATGGCTCATATGCCACTATCCCTATCTTTGGCCAACTTAGAAGACTGTATAGAGAGTCCTAGATGAAATTCCTAGTTAGTAGCCCCGAGAAACCTGAAAATTCACCATTGTACTCTGTACACATAGACCTGGATTCTTTCATTCTTTATAACGACCAATCCTTAGGAGAGCCAGAGTCTGAATGTAGAAATACAAGCAAGGACGCAGAGCCCATGGACTTTAGCATAATGGCCACCCTAGAAGAATACGACGAAGAAAACCATGGGCAAGATAATGAAAACGAAACTCAGAATGAACCAGAAACACAATGCAGTCAGCCTATAAGTCACACCCCTCAAACTAATACACCACGTGAAGAACAAGACAACCCACAACCTAGTACAGACCCCCCAACGCAACATAATGGCGAACCCCTATGGGAAATGAATTTTGAGGGGTCCTGTACTAGAAAAAATGTTGGAGCAGGGGTGTGGCTACGTAACACAGAAAATGACCACGCTGAGAGCCATGCGGTGAATATGCATTTCAAATGCAAAAATAATATTGCAGAATATGAGGCTTTTATCCTGGGCTTAAATCTGTTGAAAAAATCAGGAGCCCGTAGGATAGCTGTGCTAGGAGACTCTGAGTTAGTGATCAAACAAGTGAATGGTGAATACGCAGCAAAACATCCTCGATTAAGGGCATATAGGAACGATGCCATGGATATATTGAAAACTTTCATGGAATATGAATTAGTGTTTGTTCCCAGGAGTCAAAATGTCATTGCAAACGGATTGGATTGTCTAGCTAGTTCATATCCTAAGACTCCAGCTGACCAACAAATCATCATTCAGACCAAATTCTGACCTGCAGTGCCAGACAACAAAAAATATTGGCAGGTCTTTGAAGGAGACAAACAGATCGAAGATTTCCTGGTGGGCAGAAATGAGTTTGAATTTTTTGATTCAGACTCAAAATCTGATGACAGTTGCCCAAGTGAGGATCCCCCAGATGAACAAGCAACACCCTGTAACATAGAAATAAATGCCCTTTCTGAAGAAACTGGAAATCCAACCGGAAAATGTGAAAATGCAGATACCAAAGAGGTAGAGGTACTGCAGGCCAAAGACAAGAATATGCCTAGAGGCCTAGCACCCTTAGAGGACCTATTTGACTTTGATGACATAGCAAAGACGCCCACTGTAGAACATGCAGATTCAGACGTAGAAGATAGGCACTGAAGATAAACCCAAAATGATCAAACTGGCTAAGTCTATACCTGCGAACATGAAGAAGAGATACGTTGACCTTTTTAAGGAATTCATAGATGTGTTTGCATGGAGCTATGGAGACTTAAAGGCCTATGACACCAACATCATACAACACAAGATACCCTTGAAGGAAAATCAGGAGCCTTTCAGACAGAAACTCCGTAGGATCAATCCAAAACAATTGCCTGCAGTTGAAAAAGAGATTAAGAAGATGTATGATGCAGGCATAATAGTTCCTGTGAGGTTTTATGATTGGGTATCAAATCTAGTGGCTGTGAGAAAGAAAATAGGGGAGATCAGACTATGCATAGACTTTAGAAACCTCAACAGAGCCTCCCTGAAAGACAACTACCCCTTGCCCATAATGGAACATATCTTACAAAAGGTAGTGGGCTCTAAGAGAATCTCCTTGCTTGATGGTTTTTCTGGATACAATCAGGTGTTGGTACTCCCAGAGGATCAACTCAAAACAGCATTTACCACTCCATGGGGCACCTTCATGTATGTGAAAATGCCCTTTGGACTGATGAATGCTGGGGCTAACTTCCAGAGAGCAATGGATATAGCTTTCTCAGATGAGATAGGACACTTCATAGTTATCTACTTGGATGACTTGACTGTCTTTTCTAAAACTGAAGAAGAACACTTGAGACATCTGAAGAAAGTTTTTGAAAAGTGTAGAAGGTATGGTCTGTCCCTAAATCCTAAGAAAACTGTGTTTGGGCTGCAGGAAGGTAAACTTCTTGGTCACATTATATCTGAGAAAGGGATTAGGATAGACCCACAAAGAGTTGAGGGGATACTTCAAATCACACACCCGAGAAACATCAAATAATTACAGTCCTTCATTGGGAAGATCAACTTCCTGAGGAGATTTATCCCCAATTTAGCTGAACACCTTAGGAATATGACTAACATGCTAAAGAAAGGTGCAGGAATTAAGTGGATTGTCGGGGCTAAACAATCTTTCGAATCAGTAAAACTTGCACTCACACAGGCCCCTGTCCTGATCAGCCCAGATTTCTCGAAAGATTTTCTGATCTTTTCATTTGCCTCTGAACACACAATCGCCGCTGTCTTACTGCAGAAAAATACAGAGGGAATGGAACAACCAATTGCCTTCTTCAGCAAAGCCTTAAGGGATGCACCCTTGAAGTACAACATCATGGAAAAGCAGGCCTATGCCCTGGTAAAGGCCTTAAAAGACTTTAGGGTGTACATTCTGCATTCTCACACCATTGCATATGTTCCAAATATAGTGGTTAAAGACATCTTGTCCCAAGACCTTGATGGGAAAAGGGGCAAATGGTTTGCTACTATCTTAGAGTATGATCTTGAGATTAAACCCACTAAGTTGATCAAAGGGCAGGGTTTAGCCAAGCTAATGGCTGAATCAAATCTGCAGGCCCTTGATATTAACATGGTGAATGCCTTGGATGAGCAGGAAAGCCTACCTGATCCCACTATAGAAGAGAAGTTCCAAAACTCTCCATGGTATTCCGATATCCTTTATGTCCTCACCAATCTCAATGCCCCTCCGGAACTGTAAAAAACTAAGGCCAGATTCATAAAGCTAAAGGCCAGAAATTACTGCATCCTGAATGAGAATCTATACTGGAAAAATCCAAATGGCTTATTGCTGAAATGCTTGCCTGAACCTGAAGCCGAAAGAATTAAACAAGAATTCCATGTTGGAGAATGTGGAGGCCACCTGAGTTGGAAAGCCACTGCAAACAAGATACTCAGGGCTGGTTATTATTGGCCCACACTCTTTAATGATGTTCATAGAATGATAGTTGCCTGCCACAAATGCTAGATTTTTGAAGGCAAAGGAAAGCTCCTCCCCCTCCCTTTACAACTTATCACAGTTGAGGGTCCCTTTCTGCAATGGGGCCTAGATTTCATTGGGGAAATTCACCCCTCTTCTTCTGGACAACACAAATGGATCCTAACTGCTACAGATTACTTCACCAAATGGATAGAAGCCATACCCACTAGGAATGCCACTGATTATGTCATCATTAGGTTCCTAGAAGATTACATCCTTTCTCGGTTTGGTTGTCCAAGGAAAATAATCACTGACAATGCTGCTGCTTTCAGATCCAAGAGAATGGTTAATTTCTGTCACAGGTATGAAATAGCCCTTGGTCATTCAACTGCCTATTACCCTCAGGGTAATGGATTAGCTGAATCATCCAAAAAAAGCCTAGTGAACATCATTAAGAAGCTGTTGGAAGAGAACAGAAAGTCATGGCACAAAAAATTGGTGCATGCTTTGTGGGCGGACAGGCTCACAACAAAGAAATCCATTGGCATGTCACCATTCCGGCTTGTCTATGGAACCAAAGCAGTTTTTCCTACCAGCCTGGGAGTGCCAGTGATTAAGCTTGTCCAAGAGATTCAGACAGAGGAAAACAGTATGGTAAGAAGAATTAATGAAGCTATCCATCTTCAGCAAACAAGGGAGCAGGTTTATAGCAGAACTGTCAAAGTTCAAGAAAACATAAAGAGACAGTTTGACAAAAGAGCCAAAGCTTCAAATTTCAAAGTTGGGGACAAAGTTCTGAAATGGGACTCAAGGAGAGAGGATAAAGGTAAACATGGAAAATTTGACAGTTTATGGCAGGGCCCGTACATCATCCAGGCCACTGTGGGTCCTAATGCATTCTTCTTACAAGAACTTGATGGTACAGAGCTGTTTGGGGGTCCTGTCAATGGCAGGATGCTCAAACATTACTTATGCTGATTTTCATTTCCAGTTTCCATCTCCATTGTACATACCATTGCAGTTTTTAGTTTCAGGAAAATAGAGAAAAGTTAAAAAAAAACAAAAACAAAAAAAAAACAAAGAGACAAAGGAGGTTCGGACATGCTCAAAACATGAACCTCTGAAGCGCAAGAAATTGACTCTGATCAGTCCATGCAGGGAGTAAAGAAGCTGGTCCTAACACGCTAAAAAACTGGACCAACAAAGGGAAAAGAAGAATCAGCTCTAACATGCCTAAAACCAGAGCTGAAATGAAGAAAAGAAGTGACTCTAACAAGCTCAAAACTTGAGTCACAAAGAGAAGAAGGATACTGCAATTTTCATATTTAAAGCCTTCACAATTTTGTTTTCTGCAAATTGTGTCCATGTGCAACTGTTTTTATGCCTTGGATCCACAACAAGTCAGACAGTCTAATCCTGGCTTGACTATTTTTTCAATTTCCTGTCTTAGAATATAGAGAAGAAGTCTGCTGGACAGTTTAATCCCAGAAGATATTAGATTAGGTAGAGAATCATGTGAGACCAACAGTCTAATCTGGTCTCATGGAGCAATAAGGGTAGATTTAGAATAGGTTTGTTTTTTGTTTGCAAAATAAATGATGTAAAGGGTCTGCTAGCTCAAATGCACCCAAGGGAAAATTGTTAGGACTGTAGTTTGGGTAGGTAGATTGGTTGGGATAAATGTTCTGTTGATTTGTGTATCTAACATGTTGTGGCAGCTAAAAATCAAAGAAGAAGGATGGCTTATAGCAGCAGGCATCTGGCCTACTCTAAAGATTATTTCTGGTTTCTTGCCTCCTTCAAGAAGAAGCCATCCCCATGTGGAGCCACTGTTAGCCCCCCTATGAAATTCTTGACAAGCAAGCTGGGGGCTATGTCATTTTAGAGACCTTCAAGGAATGCATCTCCCTTGAAGACACATCATCCTTGAGGTCTCTCTGTGCTTTGCCTTATACAAGTCCCCTCTATTGGTTCCTTTCTCTAAGGCCTGCATTTACCCCTTGTACCCCTGCAATTGTCCCTTTTTCCCTTTTTCCCCCTTCTGTCGAAGTGCCTTTGTTCCCCTCTATTTCCCCTATTAACCCTCTACACCCCAACCCAAAATCCCCCTCAAATCCCACCATTATCCTTGGTTTCCTCAATTTTCCCCTCTATTCCACTATCGTTACCCACAAGAGGCTCCAAAATGCAATAAAATGGGTTAAAAACCCACTTCCGACCATATAATAGGCCTCGGCCCCTTCTCCGCTTGCCCGCACCCTTTTCTCCCCATATAACCCAGCGTCGTGACCGAAGCGCTTGCCCCAAAGGCGCTTTCCGCATTCGTTCGTCGGGCGCAGCCTCAGCTGTAGATCTCACTTGATCGGACGATGGCCGTTAAATCTCCAGCGCCCACGTCTGCCCCCGCCCATTTCCCATACTAGGCCATCGTCGTCCATTTTCACGAAGATCTGACGGTTCGGAACCTCTATGCCCAGTGGACCTCGCCGTGCATTGTTCTAAACCACGTTGTTTTCTTCGCACCACCTTTGGGCGGAAGGCGGTTTTCCCCCATCGGCCAGCAATTCCATACACCTTTCGACACCTGTCCTCTTGTACGATTCCAAAATCGTCGTTCCCGCCCATTAACGTCATCTTTCACGCGTTATTGTCCGGACACGGATGCCCAGTGAAATTTTCGTAGACTGTCCGATCTGGAGTGGGCCATCCAACGACTATCGCTCGTCGAAAGTGCACGGCGTTTAATGAAGCTGCATGCACGATAAACTATGTTATGGCCTGCCGTCCGTCATCCTCCGCCATTAATCTCCACCACAATCGGTGGACTAGATCTGTTTGCCCTCTGTTGACCATCCCCTTGGTCCGCCTTGCCACATCATCCGTCCACGTGTCCCTTCCCCACGCCACGTCACCTCCACGTGCATTCATCGTACGCTAGGCCATCCCATCGCATATATGGTTTCATTTTCGCGTTTCTTAATGTTTCTTATTCATACGTCGCCCTGCATACCGCCACCATCCATCAGAGCACGACCCTTCACTCTTCCTGCGATTTTCTCCTCCGCATCGGCATCTACACGACCTTTCTCTGCCTCCACATCATCTGCCACCCCGTTCATGATTTCTTCAACTTATTTGTGTTTTTGCAGGGTTATTAAGAGAATAATGGCCGCCATGATGCACACCTCTGCTCAAGGACAGTAAAATTCGAAAAAGATCAGTTACAACAGCTAAACTTATGAAAAGTGACCCGGGAAGGTGAAGACAGGACGATCATTTAAGGGAACAGGGTTTAAACTCTATAGAAAACCTTCCAGCACCATTAAAAGCTCGAGCTAACCTATCAGAGGCAGAAATGAAGCGGCAGAGGGTTTCAGTACAAAGCAAAGGAGATTAAGGATCGCTAATGAAAACCTTAGGCCTTAAATCAACAGTTTAGGAGGCAAAGCATCAGTTCAGAGACCCCGGGGATTGATCAAAAGGTCCCATGCACGGTAAAGGACAACATCAAGGGTTTCCCACCAGCAGAATGTTTTTCTTCATCAAGTACAGGGCGTCCATACAGTTTTTATTCAACATCTTATCCCTGAAGGAGTTTCCACCCTGACAATAGTTCAAAATCACCAAAGCATTGATATGGTAGACTTCTCAGTAGTTTATTTTACTTTTGTTTAAATCACAAGTACAACACCTCAGCCAAAAAATGTCCAAATCATATCTGAAGAAGATCACTCTTTCATAAAGGCGGTGACAGAGATTAAATACTCAGCATTCAGGCAGATGTTTAATACAACATTTAGTGTTCACCTACCTCCTCAGTCGATCTTATGTTCACTCTCTGCTATAAAACACAGAAGGAAATTATTGTAAAGGTTGTTGATGAGATATCAAAGAAATGCAAGCATTTTCCTCTTGAGACAAGTTCTCTGTGTAATATTGTAAGACAGGCTGAGAATTTATGTATTCAGGCTGAATGTTCAAGCTGTGGGCAATGATGTACCTGATTGGTGTTGTTTTTAATATGACAAGCATGTTTCTTTGGATCCTGATCTAAAGCAGCTGGTGATGTTTCCCTATCTCTGTGCTTGTTTCATTTCATTCCATTTCTACGGGCTCGCATCAGAAGTTTGGCATAAGATTCACCCTTGTCAGGTGCCTTATGTTGCTGCTCTCCCAGCCCTTTATGTTTTCTGCTTAATGTGTATTTGAATATTGATTTCAATTGTTTTAACCAGTGTAGTGGATGTTGTTGCTTGCTCTCTGATGTATGAATTAATGAAATCTATGTTTAGATGTTCTTGCCAGGATTTAGTTAGATGAGTTGAGAACACTGGGAGGTCTAGAACCCTATCTCTGCCTCACTAGGATCTTTCCATCTCAATTGGCCTTTCCAAGATCCCTCGTTATACCTCTGATTTTGTCCAAGTAGGTCTGGAGTTAAATGACCTCTGACCTGATCTATAGACAGATTGGATGGTTCTTCTCCTTTCATTTTCAGTCCTGAATGTCCCATTCCAAATATCATCCTTAAGATGCAAATGCTCTAGATGACTATCCCAACTGAAAGCTTGCACATTGAACCCAAGTAAATCCTTTCTTGACTCCATAGCCCAATGGTCTTGATGTTCCTTGAGTCATCTATCTTTGCCTAGTTTCCTCTTTGCTCATCCTTGTCTTATATTGGACCCTTCTTTCCTAATTCCCAACAACCAAACCAACAATGAAATAAACAAACCCTGTGCATATAACTAGCCTAAAATCATAACTTAGAGCTTCAAAGACAAAAACCTTTGACAATTATAGAGATATCCCTCTCTGGGCCTAGGAGGGCTAGATCCTAAGGTCTGAAAGTGGTTCTATGTTGTCTCATCTTTTGGTCTTGTCAACCTGGCCAAAACATGGGAACCCCAACATATTGTGAAAACTAGCTTGCTGGCGCAATTGGACATAAGATTTGCTTGAAAACAAGGCAACTGGCGAGCAAAGTTCACAATAAGTTTTGCAATTTTATGATGGTTCAATCTTTTCTTATGATTCTTCAAATCATTTTTGGTTCTATGCTCGATTTAGCTGATGTCGGATTCCTTAAGGCTAACCTTCCAATAGATCTTGTCCCATCGACCTCAACACCTTATCTAGGATCAAGATTAGATACTATTTGGAGTGCCTTGGAACTTGCATACATCAATTGAAAACCTCCTCGTTGACAACAATGAGAATACAACAATGTCTCTTGATTGTTAGATCTTGCAGGTGACTCGACTTCAACACATTCATTCATCCCTGTCAAGATGCACTTAGGTACGTTGACATAATTTACATTATCGGTGAGTTGTCTTGCATTGGTTAATGATTTTCATCATTGATTGGTAATCCAACGATTTCTTCCCATGCTTGACTTCGACACATTCATTCGCATGGCAGGAATTATACCGTGAATTTTGGCTTCGATGAAGACTAATGGTTTTATGGAATCATCAACAACTTGTAGCAGTGCATTTTATTGGTTTTTTGTAGCAACATTTTCATCTTTTTGTCATTCAAAGCAACATGATGGCACCATTACAACACTTCTTCATTCATTTAATTTTCAAGAAAAACAATAAATTTGGGCCTATTTCAATCAATATGCATTATGTTTCATGGTTTCTACTTCAACATGTAGTACACAATCCAAATCAACAGTTCAAACTTGGAGAAAACAATTTTTTGCAAAAATTGACATTTTTTGCAACAACTGCGGAAAATTGCAATTTATGCAGCTATTGTTGTAGCAGCCTGTTTTTGTTGTGGCAACTTGTTCCAGAGGCAGTTTTGGCATAAATATTACAAGAGATTGGAGCAGAAATTTAAAAAAAAAAAAATTCCAAGCTTCTGGGTTTTCTCATAATATGATAATTTGGATATTACGTGGGCAAAATTCAAAAAAAGTGTAATTTTCCAGGACTTCTCAGCGAGCTTTAAAGGTGGATTTTGATTTTTCACTAGTTTGGATAGATTAGGGCAGATTTCGGTATTTTTGCATAGCAGTTTCTTTTCTTCATCAAAATGGGATTCTGAAGGCATGTGGAGGTAAAAAACACAAAAATACACAGTTTCCCTTTTGAATCACTCAATTTGGCCTTAAAATGAGTTCGTGGCATATATTTTGTTGCAACATTGGGCAGCGTGAAGGGTGAAACATGGCAGGAATTGATTTGATCATAACTTGCAAACCGTGCATTTGTTGGGCATGAAATTTTGATGGTAAATGAATTGAGGTAGGGTAAATGAACACACAGAATTTCTGAAAATTTCAATGTGTATTTTTCAAGGAATTGGCCACTTTCACCTACAACCATTTCTCATTTTTCTCGAGATCCGTGCACCCATTGGTTGAGATTTTTTGTGGGAAGATGTATAATATTAATAGTAACAACCTCAAAAATTTTCAAGAGAATCTAATTTACCATTTGAGAGAAATTGGAAAAACAAATATGCTACATGAAAAAGATACATTTCGTGGAGCAAGGTCAAAGTGGAGGTCAAGGCATCATGGAGTAGAGTACCTGAGCCAAATCAACACCAAATCAGCCATCAGATCGTGTCCTCTTCTCTAATTCCAAAAGGTAAACTTGAGGTAAAACTAGCCTTAAAACTTTTTAATTTGATAAAAATTCTAGAAATTTTGATGAAAAGCTATTGTAAACATGTAGTTCCAATTTTTCTCCCATTATTTTTTGTCATACCCTTTAACATCCAATCCCACAAGTTATGGTCGATTCTTTATCAACAAATTCCTGCAACTCATGCAACCATCTCATTGTTTTCCATGGTCATAATGATGTTCTTCTATGCTTTCACCACTCGTTCAAACTTTCTCTTCTTGTAAATCCATGCTTTCCTTAATGGTCCGTCAACATGATGTTCTTGAGAAAAAGAATTATTTTACAAATAGAAAAACTTGACTTCATGGTACATGTTTGTAGCACATGATCAAAAAGTACATGGAGCACTTAAATTATGTGTCATATTGCTCCTCTTCAGATTTTTAATGGAAGCCAAGAAATGATGAGTACAAAGCCACAAGAAGAAGATTGCAATAAATCTTTGTTCACACACTCTTGAAATCACTTGGAAGCATATCTTAGACTTTGATAAGTTGTATAACCCTCAACAACAACTCTTATTTTGTGTTATGTGCAACTCATCCTGTCGAAAGCTTCACATTGGGAAGTCTTCTTCATTCATTAGTTTGTGATTTATTGAAGAAAATATTTGATAACATTGTTGAAATATGATTGGTTGCTATGCATGGATGATAAGAAGACAATCATGATGGGCTACAATCTATGATCATTTCCAGCCATACTAATGGGATGAACTTCACAAGGATGGAAATAACATTCTATAGATGGAGTAAAAGTCTTGATGTGTTCTTCACAATATGGTATTCTACCAAGGCTTGAACAATTTGAGCACAATTAAAATAGTGACAAGTACTTGGATATGCTACTATGTGGGCATCCTTTCTTTTCACACAAGTTTCATATAATAAATAATGAATGGTTGTTTTATTAAGAAAATAACAAATCAACAAGTATCACTTCTACCTCTATAACATCCATGAGCAACCTCATATGTGAAGACTTCAAGTTGTTTGGCTTTCAAAGGAGGATGGGTAACTCTTCTTTCTTACTCTAATGACAAAACAAGCAAGTGTAGAAACAAAGAGTTATGCTATGAGATTAGTAATCTTGAAAAACAAAGAGAGAAAAGTGCATCTTATTGAGATAGAGGGTCAATATTGCTCTCTTGGAGCTTTGGTGAAGGATTTAGTTGAAATGACAGAATAAAGGAACACAAGGAACTGGTTGGATTATGAAACTTTGCAATGTTTTGTTTGCATGAGGACATGAAAAATATCTGGTGTGGGGGAATGTTGGGCCTTCAATTTGTCATAATTTTGTTGATGAAACGATCCATTTTAGCATCATTCCATTCACACATTGTCATCATTTTTAAACATATTTTTTCATAAATGCATCAAATTCCCGCATACATGTTTACATGGTTTAATATTATTATTTCTATTATTTTTAATGAATTAAAGAGAATTATGCATGGTTTTACTAATGATAGTTTTGTCACTGAAAGTTTCTACAGTTAGCCAAGTTTCTGCAGCTGTCTCCATGGTTGAGGTAGTAGAACCACTCTAGAATGACACAAGACACATGGAAATTGTTTCTATAAGCTCCAATATGGATTGTTGTTGGTAAAATTCCACCCAGCTTGCACATATGGACCTGCAGGCAAAGATCAAGGGAAAATCGCAGCAATTTTGACCAGTCAACTTAAAATGCATTTTTCTGAGCAAACAAAAGTGAATCTCGCAAAAATAAAACATGGGTTTTGTTTAAAACGGTCCCAATTAACTTCCTCATAAGCTGTTTTCCCAAATTCTTTACCATTGAGATATTTCAGGATCTTTGGAGCTCTATTTTGTAGTTGCGTGAGCAAACATTGCGCTCATGTGTCAATAAACACCCAGTCAAGACAACAGAGGTTGGAATGGACTGTGCTTCACCAAATTCGTGGAAAATAGGTGTCCATTCAGTTATTATCTTTAGCCATATGAATCTCCATGAATTTACATTGTAATCCCTATATAAACACTCCATTTAAACAAAGAGGAGAGGTTAATTTCTAAAGCATACAATGAATTGTTAAAAATATGTTTTACATCCTTTTTAATGAAGAAGTGCCTTGAAGCTTTTATGTGTAGCTGACTGTTTGTGTGAAGCTTTGAGACCACCTGTTTGTGGAGGGCCCCTGCAAACAGTGAAGGTTCTACATTTCATGTTTTTAATGTAGTTGTTTTCATGCTTTCATTTTATCATTTGATGTAGTTATTTTCAGAATTCCAATTTGTCATTTGCTGTAGTTGTTTCCATAATTCCATTTTTCCATTTGAAGTAGGTGTTTCCATAGTTTTCCTTTATCATAGTTTCATTAATCTTCCTTTTCAAATTATCAAATTGTAGAGTGATTCATAGTTTTACTTTCAAGAACAATAATGATTTATTTTAGAATAGTTTCACAAGTTCATGTGTGGTTTACTTCAAAAAGCATTGAGTGTTTTCTTTTCCAGTTTTTGAATGAGTTCTTTTCACTAAGCATGAGTGATTTCTTTACAAGCAGTAGTGATTGAGTGATTTTCGTTCAATATATGAGTGAGTGCCTTTTGAGTTCAAGAGTGATTTCTTTTCAAAGTAATGGTGATTTGTTTATTTCTTTACAAGTTTCATTGCCATAACATTTCATTTCAAAAACATAAAAATGTATAAATTCCCTTTTCTAGAATTTGATTTGATCTCCGTACACTAGACTGTTATAATTTTTAGAAACTAACAAATTATTTAAGATTTCTTCATAAGATAGAGAAGGTTTGTTTCAATTTTTGCAGAATAGAAAGCATATTGATTTTTAGAACTTAGTTGTAATTTAAATTTATTTCATTAGGAACATAAGAATAAAAGCATCCTGAGAGTCAATCTCTACAAATTCAATCATCACACCAATAAACTGAATTAAAAGAGGCTTCTGGCACATATAGTGCACTTGCACTTCACAAGTTTACCAACTCCGGTCGATAATTTATGTAATTAATTTAAGACAATTGAATTGACCAAACAACTGCATTTGTAATTATTTTAGTTCTTGTGTGCTCATCCTGTATGGTGCTTTAAACACTAGTGTAGCTCTAGGTACTAGGCCTATAGAGAAGTTAATCTCTCTCTCTTTTTTCGTGGAAACAAACCCACATTTTCTTTCAATTTTTTTACAAATAAAATATATTTTGCATATACACCCGGAGTGTATTCTCCAAGATCTTCCCAGATCCTATATGTGGTGAAGAAAGGGAGCGTAGTACCAACAATATAAAAAGCCCCAAAGGAGCCACAAATAAAACCACAAATGTGCAACAAAACATTATGAATAGGAAATAAAACCTGGGCACATGCTGCCTAGTAAGCCCTAATAAAAATGGCCTAAATCTAAACTAAACTTCGAACAAGAGAAGTGAGCTGACACCCAGCAAAGAAAACCACTGTAGAAACCCTGATAGGATACAACACCATAGGAGAACAACAAAACATGCACGACACCAAACAACATGTATGAGGCATGAAACATACCATGAGGAGCCTGCTCCCTCTACTCCACATGCAACCTAGCACATAACAGCCACGAAGCCTCCAAACTGTATCCACACTTACGAGCAGTAGCAGGGAAACAGAAGGGCATCGACCCACCGACAACATCAATAAGAAACAACCCCTAGTGCCATCGAAACAGAGAAACAACCACAAATATGAAGAAAGAGACGTAGTGGCAAGGCGGTTTCCAAACCCCCTCTTAGACGAAACCCTAAAAAACCAAGTGTCGAAGGAAGAAAATCGCTAGAGAGATCTTGGAGAGAGATCGATCAAGTTAATATCCCTTTTAGGTGACAACCTTGGAATTTCAGCAAACACTTGTTCAAATTCCTTAAGTACTAGGTGGTCCTCCAAAATTGGTTCTTGATACTCAACCATCTTCTTCATGCAGGCTCCATAAATTTGACACCCTTTTCTGAAATTATTTCTCAGTTGCATAACTTATATTTTCCTAATAGAAATTTTCCTTTGTATTCCCTACACCTGCCTTTTCTATCCTTCTTCATCCAGTCAAGTAAATGTTTTGTTGTAATAGTATAGTATTACATGATACTTTTCTAGCCAATCCATTTCGATTATGCAATCATATAATCCCAGTGGTATTTTGTTTAAATTTGCATTTGTATCTAATCCATTCATATTAATGGAACATTCCTTCATTTGGTTATTATTGTTTTAGCTCCTATATATAACTGAAGTAACCAATCCTTACCATGCTTGGTTTTCTTCAAGTTAAACTTTTCAACCAACTTAGGATCAAGATAATAATGACTAGTTGTAGAATCAATTAAATTTGCAATAGTTTGATTATTTTACTTACCTTCCACTTTAATCATGTGTGATTGATGCTTGAATTTCCTATTATTCAATGATGTATAAATATTTGGCATGCTTATACCCATGTCCTCCTTTGTATCAGCTCCTTGAATGTGATGTATTTTCCTCATTTTTCCTTCTTTATGTGGGCAATCCCTATACCCGTGCTTTCCATCACAACCCCGACACCTAATGGGTTGAAATCTTGGTTTCTTTTTAAATGAATCAACCCCCTTTGGTTCACTATGAGTTGGTTGTGTTTGTTATTTTTCCTAAGAATCATTGTTGAAAGATGAGTGTTTGAACCCCTTCTTCCTTTGTTCCATCTTGCTTCTTTTCTTGTCATCCCAAGTCCTTTGGAAAGTTGACTTATTTTTACCATGCTCATATATGTATCATGCCTTCCTCATAGCTTCGTCCAAAGTATTTGGTTCATTAAATTTAAATATATCACCATAGAATGGTGGTAATCCATCCACATATCTATGTTTCTCCAACTTTTCATCTCTAACCAAATCTACATACCTCAATAACGCAATGAATTTACTGCCATATTCTTCCATTTTCAGGTCCCCCAACTTGAGTTCGAAGAACCCTTGCATTTTCCTTTCACAATAATGTTCAAATGGGTACTTCCTTTGGAAATACATTTTAGATTTCCTCCATGAAATCTTCTTTTTTTCCAAATGTTTTACTTCTTTGAGTTGATCCCACCGTAAGTTTGCTTTCCCCTTCAAGTGATAGATGGAAATCTATGCCTCTAAATTGGAGGAATAATCGTGTAGCTAAAGGTACTTTCTCATTTCCAATAGCCAAGCTTCAGCCTCTTCTCCCTTCTTATGCTCACCATTAAATGTAGTTGGCCTGGTTTTTCTGAGTTCTCCAAGTAAACTATCCATGTCTAGTCTCCTTCTTAATTGCGTTACTAGTGACATTCTTGAATTACGTTCTCATCATGAGGAAACATGGAATCTCTTAGTGGATTTCCTTGATGCATAATTAGGCTTCCCAACAACACTCTTAGAGTTTCTTTAAACTCTAACATCTCTTCCCTTAACTCCTTAGTCATGTTCCATGCCTTTCTAGAATTAGACACCTGGTCTATTCTCATATGTAATTTATTCAAGCTATGTAAAATATGAGTATTGATTTGTTGATGTTATCTTATAAATCTCTCATCATCAACTTTATAGTTGAGTACCTCTATTTGGAGACTCCTAATGGTATATTCTAGGATTCTATCCTCTAGCCCATCCCTTCCATTACCATTTTAATATGTTCCAACTGTTAGGGTCCTATATTTTATAGGATCTCAAGGTGATTGAATATTTCATATTTGTAATCTTACATTGTAAATAATTTTCAATTTGCAAATGATTTCCAGAGAAAAAAAAGTATATATAAAAGAAAATCAAAAGACGGTATGTCAAAAAGAAAATGAACATGAAGAAAAGACAAAAAGGAAGGAAATTGAAAAAGAATAAAAGAGAATAAAACCCCACAAAAGAAAAATAGAAATAATACTAAAAGTGCTGCAAATTTAAATGCCACTACTGCTAAAATTAGTTTCCTTTATGTCAAAATCCAATAAGATTGTGTGCATCTTGTCTTAAAATTCCACAATGACTAGATTTTTTTCCAATCTTACAACTTAATCATGATGGAACAAGTGTGAATTTCATGTTAAATTAGTTTAGTGAATAAAGATTTGCCAAACAGTTTAATCTTGGCAAATCAGTAGTTCGGTAGAAAATGAGATTGATTCAATAGTCTAATCTGAATCAATAGGAGAAATAAGTGATAGAGTAGGTTAAATTTTTATAAAAAAAAAAGAGGTTATGTGGGTCTACTAGCTTAAATGTACCCTAAGGAAAGAGATAAAAAATGTTAGCTTAGAAAAAGAAATGAAAGTTAAAGGGTAGGCAAAAGTTCTATTATAGCTTTGAAAGGCATGAAAATATTTATCCTATGTTTTTAACTTACAAAGTTATATTTCATACACATGATAAGGAAAAGAGGTAAATATATTTTCCTAAGTTTAAAGGGATCAGGCACATGAGTTTCGAGTTTGATAGGTAAATCCAGGCAAGGTGTTATCACCAATAACATTCATTTTTGTTGTTATGCATCTTCCCTTGCTATAAGTTAAAAAACCACCCAAAACTTAAAAATCTGACCTTTATCCTTTATCACATCACAAAATCACAAATTTCTTTGTCCCCGCCTTATGTTTTCTGCTCCCTCTTGCGATTGCGATACCCCGATGCAATATATCGTAGATTGCATTATCGCTCGCATCGCATTTCGCATTATTGCATTATCGCATTATCGTCTGCATCGCATTATTGCATTGTCGCATTATCGTTCGCACGTCACTCACCATTTATGTGCCGAATCCTAAACCCCGATGTGATAATGAGATATATTGCGTCGCAAGCTTGTCACCTTGTTACCACCTCGATAGGACCCACCTTCCATCACGTCACTCATCACAAATCACAAATCTCAAAACATTTTGTTTCCGCCTTATGACCTCTGCCCATGAACTCCTGATGCGAGATGATTTAAATTTGTGACTGATTAGATGGTGCATTAAAGATTTAAAGTACAATATTCGATGGTTACGCATGTATACGCCATCAATTGAAGATTATCGAGGTTTATCAAGGTTTTGAAGTACAACAATTTCCTGAAGCCATCACATTTCCAAATTTCGAGGAGCATATCCTTAATGTCAGTTAGTTGTTATTTATTTTGGTTATGGACAGCGCCACTTCACTCAAAGTGGTCATGTTCGATAATATCATCATAAATACATTATATAAAGACGGTCAGTGTAATAAATAGAATTTGAGTCCTATAAGGTCTTAAACTCTTGTAAATAGAAATATCCCAGATGAAGAGCGATGGGATAAGTTAACTGAGTTCCAAGAGTAAAAAGTAAAAAAGAGCAGTCATCTACAGCCAGCTCATAGGATAACACATCAAACAACATTTTAGCCAGCGCAGCCTACCAATAGGCTTACTCATCAACTTATTCCTTGAAAACAGTGCCAGAAAGCCAGATCACCCACATCGAGCCTATTTTTTGTAACAATTAGAGTTTATTATTAGATTTAGGCTAATAATACCCTGTCTGTTGAGGCAACATTTATTGTAATCACTTTTGTAAATTTTAGTATAAATACTTCATTGTTTGAAGTATTAGGGGCTGATTTCTGAACATATTTTGCCTACTGCGCAAGTGTAAATCCCAAGTTTTGTTGGAGCATCAATAATACAAAGACTTATTTTAGGATTCATGTGGTGTAATTACTGGTGAAGTGTTTCTACCATTTCTGTGTTTTCCATTGTTATTTTTTTACTCTGTTTATCATAATTCTTAATTGTAAAACATAAAGTGTGATGAATAGGACATGTTAATTAAAACACCTTATTCTAGCTGCTTTACAATTTAAATGTTTTCTACTTGAAGTCATATTGAAAAATATTTAAATGCTTTTCAGTCTCAACTAAAATTCACTCTTCTGCCATATCCATTATTCATTTAAAATCTTAAAAGAATCCAGTAAATGCAACCTAGCTTGCCTTGTTGTAATTCTTTTAAAAAATTGATGCAAAATCCAGTTTTATGTTTTGACTCCATTTCCCAATGGGAAATTAAAGATTTAATCAACCAAATCAATTAAAATCAAACAATCACCAAGCACAATCATAACTAGCCTAACATTTATTCAAAACAAAGTTAAATCTTAAAGAGAGATCCCTCTTTGAAGCTGGCAGGGCTAGATCCCAGCTTCCAAAGTGATTTTGATGTTGTCTTCTGTGATTTATTCTCCAAATATTAGAAATTACAGAATGATAACACCAACATTACCCATGCTAATGTTCATGGCTATGACTAATTCTTCATGACTCTAGGACCCTTGAGTATCCCCTTGTTGACGGTGCTGGACCTGCCAACATTCAAGGGGTCTCCTTGATATGTGGTCCAAATTATACCTCACACCATATGGGATAGGAGCCCCATTCAGAATATGGCCTGGTTGCCAAATTCTTAAAGACTTACCTTGGCTCTAACTGTCAGCAAGAGAGAGGAGTGCAATGGTGCCTTCGAAAAGCAATAAGGTGTTCCTGATGAGTGTTCAATTGTAGGTGTATCAAATTTCTTCTACCGTGGAGGGAAATAGTAAAGTGAGCCTCTAAGATATAGGTAATAGTACCACCTTAGTAGAGACACATGCAGCCAAGAAGGATCCGTCTATCATCCAGTGGAATAGCTCCCAAAAGATGTCATGGTCATTACAACCAATCAATGAGAAAGATATGTCTAGTATCCAACGAAATAGTCCACAAGGATGGGACAAAGATTACAACCATTACATAACATTATCAATAACATAAGTACTAAAATAACCGAAATAATTCAACTACTTTATCACAGATGAAAGAAAAAGTGAAATGCAAACATCTGCAAAATAGTCTTGAAAATATTCATAATCCATGCATGAAGAACATGCTGGCCATGAAGGATTTTGTTATTAAATAAAATTTCCAAGACACATGTATACAATGAACACCACTAGCTCCAATAATGGAGCGTTGGAGCCACTCCTAGCTCCTCAAAAGAACTAGATTATCCCTCTAATGCCTTGCGGGAGGAGCCAAGGTGAAAAGTCATTTGCTCTTATAATGAGGGTGTATATATAACAACAAGGAGGTGATGCTTCACCTTCCTTGTGACTCTTCATCTACCCTCGTGACTATTTTACTTCCTATGACTTTTCAAATTTACACGACTCTTCATATTCCACACATGTCCTTTGGACTTCCACTTTACAATACATCTTTGAAACATGAATTACATAATCCACCACAATGGTGTGCATGTGACAACTCATGACATGAGATGACATGAAACTATCGACATAGACTGCTTGATGGCGTGGAAATGTCAAGCCACTCTTGCTGATGTGTGTTGACTATATGCTTGAGAATGCTCTCTTTCCACCTCTGCATGGTTTGGTGATAAGGAATCTTCAATGATCTCAAGTCTTGAGTTGTGATTTCCACTTGGTGTCCCTTTTCTTTCTCTTGGTTGATCAACTTGAATACTTAGCTACAAGGATTTATTCCAACATATTTACCTTCTTCATCATCTTTCCATGGCATGATAAGGTACTTGTATCTACAATTCACTCATGACAAGACAACATGAGTCTAAAAAACCCCTAGTCTAAGATAATTCATATTGATCCATTGATTGAGCCAGAACCAAATGACAAGTTGGGAGAGGGTAAGAGTGACTGTGCAATTGCATAGTCCAAGTAGTGAGGGGTGAAACTTGAGACTCGAGACTACACAATGCGCAGTCCAGGCTTGGCTGAGGAAGAAAATTGTGCAATCCTGGAGGTCAGTATGAGAGGCTGAGGGGATGGGCACTAGATCAACACATTGTGCAGTTTTGGGAGGCAAAGGATGCTGGCCCATTGTGAACTTGTGCAACTCAGGGGCTTAAGGGATGATCTTGAGGCTATATATTTCACAATGCACAGTTGATGCCAGGCTGGGAAGATAGATTGCTCAATTTTGGAACTAAGGTCGGGGATTGAGCATTGGAACTGTGTAGTGCAACAATACTGGGAGGCAGGAATTGCGTATTTCACAATTCCAAGAGGAAAGGTCACAACTAGAGGATTGAGACTGTGCAATGTGTAGTTCAGGGAGGCCATGTGAAGCTAGGTTTCTTGGTTGAGAAGCTTTTCAGAAATGGGTAAAGTGCAAGATTGGTGGGGATGATGTAAAAAATGTTAAGACTTTGACTAAGATCACACACTTAGAATACTTGAAGACACAACAACATAGATCATCCAAGACACATGACCAATCAATTTGCCTCAGTGCAACAACTTTACGACAATTTATGACAATTGTGACACTAAAGATACACTTTGTGACGAATGTGACGACACTTATGCGACAATGCTTGAAACTTTGGAAATGGGTGCGGCAAATGTTTTTATGGTTATAAAAACCCATTTACACAAATATAGACCCTTGAAACCACCATAACAATATTATACATAATGTGCGACAACTAACATGCGAAAATACGACATTTTCCTATCTTGCAAAGGGGACCAAAACAATTCAAGAAAACACATGGAATGAGTTTCAATGTTTGCGACAACAATGTACAATACCAAGGAAGGATCCTAAGTTGAGTGTAGGCCAAATTTTTTGAGGATGTTGTAGCAACGACAACACCCCCATACTCTTAGTTCTAATGTTGGTATTGCCTTATAGGCCGATTTTTATTTTATTTTGAAAATTTCAAGAACTTTCTTCCTCAATCCAAAATTTTGGGTTGATAGGCATATTCTCCTTTTCAATAACTTTCCAACAACTAACTATTTTCCCATATTCAATTCTTGAGCTATAATTTATGCCCTCTTAAAATTTCAGCCTATTTACCCTTATTTCCATGGTATGTTATAACAATTATTTTCAATTTCTTGAACAATTGTGCTTTCAAATTTTCAAATATAACCCCATGGATGGGTTCTATAGTTCCTTAAGTTTCCATTGACTGCTTCACTGCCCCAAAGTGAGCTCTAGTTTCCAATTTACTCACTTTTGAGGTGATTGCATGCCCTATTTTTCCTTCATATTGTTTCAATCATAACACCTTCATATTAACTTTGTTTCATGATTTTGGTATGTCATTAGAAATTTCTCTTTGAGCTCTTTCATTTGAGTTGCAAACACTCCTTGCACCATTGGTAGAAGCAATTTTTGTGTTATTTAAATACCTGAAAACATCATTTAGGCCCTAAAAAATGTCCTATAAGTGTATGACTTCTAAAATTGGCAAATATTAAAAAAATAAATCTAAATTTGGTTTATTTACTCCCACTGGAATAGTCAAATTCACTTGTAATTGTATTATGTGACTATATTTAGACACACATAACTCCTCTTTTGATCTGGATCTTGGTTGAAATGGACCTCTTGCTACAACTTTGTTGATAACTTATACTATAGGTGATGAAATCAAATTCCGTAAAATACCCATTTGAGGTATTGAATGGATCTTTCCAGTGATATAAGACACTTGAAATTTCATGACCTGTGGGGTGAGAAAATGATTCCACAAACTCATAGGACACGCGACAACGTAATGTTCCAAACATGTGTAACTTCAAATGCTCATATCTCTCAAACTGGGAAACGAAATCAAATTCCGTAAAAAACCCATTTGAGATAATAAAAAATAATTTCAAAATAGATATTTGGCACTCTCTAATATGATCTTTGGAGACCATGGAACTTGCATGAAGTTTACTAAAGATTACTACAAAACATTGAAACTGAAATATGTTTCAAACCCTAATGGAGCCATAACTTGAATCTAGATTTGTGCAAGAATGAAAATAAATATAGAAATAAACATAAAAACATAGATGTAGCAAAAATAAAACTTCATTTCATTAATATCAAATGACTGAAATATGCTTACAAACAGAATGGACATAAACTAGCTAGGGCGATGGTAGCTTATTTTCGAGAAGATATGTGGCAGCTACATTCCTCTGAAATGTGTTACAATGAGGCTCAAGAGCATTTTTATTATTGAAAAATAAGAGAAAACCATAAACAAACAAAATCCTAACCTGAGGAGATGTAACACTAAGAGTTCATGGGGCCTGTTGGGGTTAGTTGGGCAACCAAATTCCCAGGGTCATAACTTGGTCATCTGTTTGGCATGTATGATACCTTGTTGGAAAGATATATCTAAGGACTACGCTATTTAGGGCCTCAAAATGACTATGGAAGTTCAATACCTGAAAAAATACAAAAAATAGTAAATAAGAAAACTGATGAAAGTGACTAGGTGGAATAGGTGAGTGGCCACCAATATCCACCTAGATCATTCCTCCCCCCTTAGGAAGCAATGGTCCCCATTGCGTGCAGAGCCTCCATGAGGTAGGGAAATTTATATTGAACATGGTACCTGGAGAACCACATTCATTGGTGAAGGAGTTGGCCTTCTTTGACTACTCGGTGAAGGAGTTGGCTTGCTTTGAAGTGGGCATAGCTTGTGGTGGGGTCTGGAGAGGCGTTCCTTCTACAAATGTAACCAAAATGCGTCGCCCACTTGGAAATTTTGTGGCACTCTATGTTGATCTTAGCACTGCTTGTACTTGGCATTGGATTTCTCCTAGATGTCGTGGACCTATTGGCGAACGTTAGACAATACACGTGAGGATTCTGTCTGTGTGGTCGCATGAGGTATGAAAACATTAGGCAGCGACGAACCTGGGGTCAGATCAATGGAGTGCTTGACCTGAAAATGTAGAGAAACCTCTGTGGGTAAGGAGAAAATTCCCTTGTATTCCTTCACAACTTTGTACATTTGTTGTTGTCGTGCAGGGGACCTTGTTTGGAGGTTGTGGCCATAATCCTCTTCTTTCGCCGTGGGCGAATTGTAATGGAAACAAATTTCCTGGTTTGGTAAATAATCTTATTGCATTGCTTTGCAGTAATAAAAGAGATAGAGGGAGGCGATACTACCTCTGGTATCATGTACAACTTATTTCCCAAAGTAATAATAACAAAACGAGGTCTAGACTCATACACAACATGTCGCTTCCACAAGTATGGTTGGCCCAATAATACATCATACATGTCAAGAGTAGCAACATCACACAATACCTCATCTATGAAGGGCTTGATGTTGTACTGAAGGTGGTACTACTATCTGACATGAAGATCTATTCCTTGGTGAAGCCACCCGATGGTATACAGTTGCGGGTGTGTTGTGGTTGGTAGGCCGAGCCACTTCATGACCTCTGCTGAAATGAGGTTATTTTGGCTTCCGCTATTGACAAGGAATTGCAGTGGAGAGCCCTTCACACACATATGCGAATGGAAGAGGCACTCCCCCTCCTCTGGATCCTCCCTCTAGAGCTTGGTGGTGGCAACAATGGCACTGAGATCTACATTAATGATCTGTTTCCCTTTGTTATTCCCCTTGTCCCGTTCTGACTCAAAATTAGAGTATGCATATGATTCGATTGCCTTTAGTTCGGCCACTAGCGACTCTTTGGTCTGACACTCACTTGTCTTTTGAGTGGAGTTGTTATGAAATTCACACCACTTCCCCATTCCTTCTTTGGCTTTGTGGTGTTGTTCTGATCTGCCCCTCTTTGGATTTGCCCCTTGTTCTGTTGTTCGGGGGCACCTTTCCCTGGATTTAGATTCCCATATCCAAATTCTCACTTCTTCTGCTTAAATTTTTTGCTCGATCTTGGTGGCATTTTGATATGCCGCACCGAGCAAGGTAATGTCAAGGAAATCCATTTCCTCCTGAATTTATCTGTGAAAAAAACTGCGGTACTTGAGAACCAAAAGTCTCTCTGAATATTTAATACCTAACTAATATGAAATGACTATATTAGTTTTGTTGTGCTAAGGGTCTTTCAGTTTTAAAAAACATGTGCATAATTGGTTCATTAGTTTGCATAAGGATTAAGGAGTTTTTCCATGAATTATAGATGAACTTTAGTGAAATAGAAATATAAAATAAGTCTAAATAACACTGAACATCAGTGTAAAACAGATAAATAATTCACCACATGAAGTTTACACAGCAGGCATGATGAAGCAGTTCACCGCTCCTAGGCTACATCTGTTGGTCCAGCTCGCAATGGCTTGCCCATCTTTCATTATGCTCAAAATTTTGCTATTACATGTAGTTATAGTGCTCTAATGGTTGTTTTCTCTACACTAATGGGTTTAGAATTCTCCAATTAGTCAATAATGACTCTTCATTCACTTAGAATAGTCGAAAATTGAGCCTCCTACACTTTTTCCCAATATCTCCTAGGAAAACTCCACTAAATGTGGAGAACTCTAGTTAACTGGAGTTAAATTAGGGCTGATTGCCAAATTTGGCATGCCCCTATCCACTCCGCCAATAATGCCGGGCAATTACTGTTATGGTTAGGTTGATTACCACATGTGCACCCCAATCGTTAATGGCTTGACAATTAGCAGAACCTCCGCTCCTGACTGTAGTTTAATGGTGGAATGTGGTTTGTTGACGTCGGTTAGGCTCTGACCGTGGCCCACATAAAATCTTTAACGCACAACAACCATAATACTTATAACCCTTGAAATGTTGCAATATCACATTCAAACATATCACAAATCACAGAGTATGTGACATCGCAGATCGGGAAACATACAATTTCGCAGATCGCACGGTTTAACAATATATTCGTCGATGCGAAGTTGTGATGGCAATGTCGCATCACATATTTTGCAAGTTCCACTTACCGCATATCAGCCTCCTGCACATTTACCATTAAAGACTAAACCATACCGCTTGCAAAGTGCAATAGCGCTCGAACCTCCATTGACACGTGGTCCTCCTTGTCGCATCGCGAGTTATATAATTTAACTTGCGAGACTCTTTAATGGTAAACTCTGTTCTGTGCGATGTGCGATGTTTCTCAACAACGATGAGATCTCTCCCGTTGATCTCCCATTGCTGCTTCTGCGATATAATCACCACCGTTCATCCTTCACTTCGATACTTGTTATCTATTGAAAGAATCGCATATCTGTAACTCCCATTTCTGCCATATTTTCTCATAACGCAATATCTTCCTCATATGAAATCGATTTTTCGAACCATTCACGACGCCAAAATCAGGAAGATGAGATCTACGCAACCATCCTAGTTTCATTCCAATCCTGCAACTTTTAATTTTGAGCAAAATTTATGAACTCCTAATCATTCCTCCCCATTGGGAAGCTTTTGGACCCCAAAAGACTTGATTATTCGTTCAGCAGATGAGGGTACAACTCCCTCACCTTTCCAATCTCCATCTATTTTTCCTTGCTTGGTTTAATGCCTCTGAGCCCAACTCGAAGGTAGTCAACACTTCCCCTCTTTGATGCGCTTATCCTCCTATCAAGAATTGTATCTTCTTTGAGCTAATCCAGAAATTCTGGCGAGAAATATTCAATAGAAGGTAGTTGAACATCACTTCCTTGATCATCGATAAAAGGAGGCTCATACAAGCGTAATTTTTCGACATTAACAACTGAATACATTTGCATGTAATAAGGAAAATCAAGTTGGAATGCATTATTACCAAATTTTTTTATGATCTTGAAATGACGATAGCCAATGGGTTTGAACTTTTTACCTTCCCCTTGCATCCTTTCTTTGCTAATGTGCAACCATACCTCATCTCCCTCTTGAAACTTGTGGTCAACCCGATGTTTTTTATGCCTCTCTTTGTATTTTCTTTGACTTTTCTCAAGCTGCTCTTGAACTTGTTGATGTATCATCTCAATTTTCTCAATGAACTTTCGAGCCTTATTAATATCACTATTGCCATCAATTGCAACATCCTTCCCAAAGATGAAGTCTAATGGCGATTTTGGAAAATACCCAAAGCATGCTTCAAAAGGTGAGGTTTGTGTTGAAGAGTGCTTTGCCCGGTTGTAAGTGTGTTGAATGTAATGCAGTTGTTCATCCCACAACTTAGGATGTTTGTTGCAATATCCTCTCAATAGATGCACAATTGTTCTGTTCACCACTTCGGTTTGTTCATCTGTTTGTGGATGAAAAGCTATACTCTTTTTCAATTTTGTGTCCATCATTCTCCATAGATTTGACCAAAAATTCCCAATGAACATGGAATCCTTGTCACTAACAATCGAAGTGGGAAATCCAAAATGAACCAAAACATTTTGAAAATAAAGTTCAGCAGTATGTTCAGCAGTAATGGCCTTCTTAGATGGCATAAGTACACACATTTTACTGAATCTATCCACAACTACAAAAAGATAATCATGTTGCTTTCTTGACATAGGTAGACCTCCAACAAAGTCCATGTAGATGCTCTCCAATGGCCTTGATGTTACCGGTAGTGGCGTGTACAATCCAAGCTTCCTATTACTAGGCTTACTTGTTGCACACATAGAACAACCTCTTATAAAACATGACACACTATCTATCATGCGAGGACAATAAAAATACCTCTGTAGATGAGCCATTGTTTTTCTTACCCCAAAGTGTCCAGCAATAATAGAAGAATGAGCTTCTCTCATGACACTTAGCCTCTCTCCTTATGGAATACATAGCTTTCCCAAATGAAACAACAAATTTTTATGCATGTGATAATCTCTTTCTTCAACTTCATTCCCTTCACTCAAACTAGCATACACATCTTTGTAATCAACGTCATGTGCATATTGTTCTATGTAACTCTCATATACAACAAAATCATTTTTGAGAAAAGTAGAAGCACTAATGATTTGTCTCGAAAGCATATCTGCAACTTTATTGAATATACCTTTTTTGTACCTTATAACCAAGTGAAATTGTTGAAGAAATCCCATCCACCTGAAATGTCTTGATTGCTGCAATTTTGTTTGCGACTGCAAGTATTGTAATGGTTGGTGATCGGTGTGTACAATAGTCCCTTTACCCATAAAGTAATGTTTCCACTTCTTGACACTTTGTACCAACACATCTAGTACTTTGTCATATGTAGGATAATTAGTCACAACACCATTAAAAGTTTCTGAATGAAAGGCAATAGGCTTACCATGCTGCAAAAGGACTGCGCCCATGGCATAGTCACTGGCTTCGATTTGTATCTCGAATGGTTGTCTCAAATTTGGTAGTGCAAGCACTGGAGTTGAACTGATCTTATATTTTAAAGCTTCGAAAGCTTGTTGTTGTTTGCCTCCCCATTGGAAGCCTTTCTTCAAACTTGTCACTGCATGCATAGGAGCTGCGATGGAAGAAAAGTTAGCAATAAATTTCCTCCAATACTGAGTTGCACCTAAGAAACTTCTTACCTTGGTAACTGTTTTGGGTGTGGGCCAATTCGCAATGGTCTCCACTTTAGAAGGATCAATACTCAATTCTCCCCCTCCTACAATATGTCCCAAATAGACCAAAGAAGTCTTTCCAAACTCACATTTTGACATCTTAAGAAACAATTTCTCTTTCTTCAAAATATCAAGCACTCTATTTACATGCAAGACATGATCTTCTCTTGTTTTGCTGAAAATCAAAATGTCATATAAGTACACAATAAAAAATTCATCAAGGAATGGTCACAAAACATTATCCATAACCCGCATAAAAGTTGCCGGTGCATTACATAAACCAAAGGCATAATTAGCCATTCAAAGAGTCCTTGTTTGGTTTTGAATGCAGTTTTCCATATATCACTTTTTGCAATTCTTACTTGATGATATCCACTTCATAAATCTAACTTAGTGAAAACTTTGATTCTTTCAGATGATCAAGCAAATCATCTATTCTTGGGAGTGGGTAACGATTTTTTACCATAATTTTGTTCAAAGCTCGAAAATCTACACACATGCGCCAAGTCCTATCTTTCTTTGGTATCAAGACTATGGGTGAACCACATGGTGAGGTGCTTGGCCTTATGATACCTTTGTCCAACATCTCTTTGATTTTCCTCTTTATTTCAGCATTCTCCATTATCTACATGCGATACATACCGATGTTTGGAAGAGGACAATCCTGTTGCAACTGAATCTCATGATGAATTTCCCTTTTGGAGGTAATCCTGTTGGCTCCTGAAACATCTCATGATGCCCATTAACCACATCATATAATTATGATTTCAACTCGGGATCACATACCTCAAAATATTCATGATTAATATCAGCTTGGGGCTTAATCATAAGAATAAAAAAATTCTTACTTGAATTTACTAGCATCTTTACCTGTCTAACATGTACCAAAGCAATATGTGTTTTCTTGCGGTGTGCTGTAACAATGAACTCCTTGCCATATTTGAATAAATGATACTTGTTCTCATGGCGATAGAAGATCAATTTCGTATCATACAATTAAGGACTCCCTAGTACAATACCAGTTATGTCAAGCAGAACCACATCTAATTCAACTGTGTCAACAAATCTTGCAGTGATTGCAAACCTCAATATACATTTCCTTGTAACTTGTAGATTTGCATCCTTACAAATCCAACCCAATGGATATGGTTTTGGATTTGGTATGGTCTCAAGGTTAAGTTTTTGGACCAAATCTTCAGAGATTAAGTTTGCTTGTGACCCACTGTCAAACAGTGTGTCAATCTTGGTATGCTTGGATATGACCCTCACATGAAACAGTTATATTCTTTCTTCTTCATTTGGAGTGTTTATGCCACAGTTTGATGTAATCGTATTGGGTTTAGTTTCAATTTATTTTCCATTTATGTTCTTCAATCCCATGGTTGTAATTTTAGTCTCATCACCTGAATCAGACCCTAAGTCATGTTGTGCTGTAGCAACAATTTTCTGTTTCCCTTTGTTATTGGGTTTCTTTAGCCTCAATTCTAGATGTAATTTCCAACAATGAGTTTCATCATGGCCTTCTTTTGAACAATGTTTACAAGTCAATTTTTCTCCCTCTTCCTTAACATATGCATTCTATTTGTTTTTACCTTTTGGGATTTTCTCCTTGGCTTTACCCTTAAAAGGTTTCTTCCTACCCTCTTCAGGAATGTTCTTCCCTCTAGCTTCTAGATGTGTGGCCTGAACACAAACTTCATCTAGACTGGTGGGGTTAAACATGAGAATAGTATGTTTTAGTTAGCTATGTAATCCTCCCATGTACTTTAGCAAAGTGTCTTGGCTCTGCAAATCCACCCCTAATAAAAGAGCTCTTCTCCTAAATTCCTAGGTATATTCTTGCACATTTTGTCCCTTTAACTGCCTAAATTTCTGCTAGTTCATGATGGATTTTTTCATATGAGATAATGGATAAACTTTCATTTAATAGCAGCAATAAAATCTGACCATGATAGAAAAATCTTACCATGTTTCTTGATTTCCTCCTGTGTTTTGGCTTCCCACCAAACAAGTATTGCATGTTCCATTCTCAAAGAGGCTAATTGAATTTTTGTATCATCCTCTTGAAGGTTCTGTATTCTTAAATAGACTTCCAATTGTCAAATCCAATTATCTAGCTTGTTTGCATTTACTTCACCATTAAACATTGGCAATTCGAACTTAACATCAAGTTTTAATAAAGGATATTTACCAGTGCTCTTGGACTTATGTGGCTGATGTACTGAAGAAGAGGTAGAAGACGATGATGATGATGAGGGTGAAGATGGTGGCCCTCCATTGCCTCCATTTCCTCCATTTCCCTTCTTTGACTTGTCTTCATCATGTTTACCTCCTGAAGATCCTTGTCCTTCCTTTTGGAGTTTAGATCCTTCTCCTTCTAGTCTCTCATCCCTTTCTTGATAAATAATTCTAACCATCTCAGTCATGTCAAGGAATTCTTTCCTAAACACTCTTTCTTCTTCCTTAGGGTCAACTTCTTCCAAAATTTCTCCTTCCTCATGAGACATGATTAATGGAAATCCTGCTTCTTTAGGGGGTGAACTAGGTGGTGGAGATTGTGGCAACCTTTCTCTCCTTTTGAGACCCTCCTTCTTCCACCAGTTTGCCTTCTCCCCTTTTGAGCTTGAACCTTGTAAGCATATAAAACTTGCAAAAAGTTTAAAAAATTATTTGCACTAAAAAACACTAGAGAAAAACTCTAGCTCTAATACCATTTTGATCTGAAATGAATGTATTAGTTTTGTTGTGCTAAGGGTCTTTCAGTTTCAAAAAAATGCGCATAATTGGTTCATTAGTTTTCATAAGGATTAAGGAGTTTTTCCATGAATTATAGATTAAATTTAGTGAATTAGAAGCATAAAATAAATTTAAATAACACTAAAAAACAGTGTAAAACAGAGAAATAAGTCACCACATGAAGTTTACACAGCAGGCATGATGAAGCAGTTCACCCCTCTTGGGCTACATTTGCTGGTCCAACTCCCAATGTCTTGTCCATCTTTCATTATGCTCAAAATTTTCCTATAACATGTAGTTACAGTGCTCTAATGGCTATTTTCGTTGCACCAATGGCTTCAGAATGCTCCAATTAGTCAAGAATGACTCTTCATTCACTCAAAATGGTCAAAGATTGAGCCTCCTACACTTTTTCCCAATATCTCCTAGGAAAACTCCACTAAATGTGGAGAACTCCAATTAACTGGAGTTAAATTAGGGTTGACCACCAAATTTGGCATGCCCCTATCTGCTTCGCTAATAATGTCACGCTGTTACAATTATGGTTAGGCTGATGGCCATATGCGCACCCCAACCGTTAATGGCTTGACAGTTAGTGGAACCTCCGCTCCTCACTGCAGTTTAATGGTGGACTGTGGTTTGTTGACGTCAGTTAGGCTCTGACCATGGCCCACATAAACACTTTAACGCACAATGGCCATAATAATTAGAACCCAGGCAATGTCGCAATATCACATTCAAACATATCGTAGATCGAAAAGTATGTAACATCGCAGATCGGGAAACATACAATTTCATAGATCGCATGGTTTAACAAATAAATTTAACAATTTAACAATATGTCCGCCGATGCGAAGTTGCGATGGCAATGTCGCATCACATGTTTCTCAAGTTCCACTCATCGCATATCGGCCTCCTGCACATTTACCATTAAAGACTAAACCGTATCGCTTGCGAAGTGCGATAGCGCTCGGATCTCCACTGACACGTGGTCCTCCTCGTCGCATCACAAGTTATATAATTTAACTTGCAAAAATATTTAACGGTAAAATATATTTAGAGTGATGTGGGATGTTTATCAATTGCGATGAGATCTCTCCCGTTGATCTCCCAATGCAACTTCTTCGATCTAATCACTACCGTTCTTCCTTCACTTTGATACTTGTTATCTATTGAAAGAATCACATCTCCATAACTCCCGTTTCTGCCATATTTGATCAGAACGCAATATCTTCTTCATACGACATCAATTTTTCGAACCGTTTGCGGCACCGAAATAAGGAAGACGAGATATACGCAACCATACTAGTTTCAATCCAATATTGTAACTTTGAATTTTGAGCAAAATTTACGAACTCCTGATCACCAGCTTTGTGCATAGGGTATGGAACAAATTCGTCATCTCATGCACATCTTGATCCCTTTGCTGTCACAGCGTGGTCCATTGGATGTACTTGTCCTCATAGCTCCCCACGGGGTAATATTGTTCCTTGATGCTGTCTTAGAACAAATTCAAAGTGGGTGTGACTGAGATCAGAGAGGGTTCCCTATCATCCTTTAGCTCACAATAGATTTTCCACCAGTATTTCACTTGGGGGCAACTCTGAGGAGTGTAAAAGTAATATTTTCTCGGCCAGAGAAATCATGGATCAAAAAATGCCCTTCCAACAAATTCGACCATCTATCAATGACGTCTGCATCTATCTGGCCTACAAATACAAGAATGTCGAAGTTGACTTGTACCTTGAAAGGAGTGGCACCTCCAGAGTGGCTGTTGGATGCGGATGCACTGCCAGTGGGTAGTTGTTGAATGATATGGGCAAAGTTATCCATCATCGCGTTCATTTATTTCTCGAGGGCCTCCTCAAGCAATATTTGGATAGGATCTCCTGTTCTCTCGTCTTTCTTTTCTTCAGCCATGGGAGGCCGTCGGGGTTTGCGAGGCTAATCTTGCAAATGTTCAAACAGATCTAGCCCTAACTCCTTATACCCTGACCTTGTTGGGGACATTAAAAGAAAGATCGAGAAAGAGAAGACCGCTCTGATACTATTGATCCAAATCTCGGTTGAAATGGATCTCTTGCTACAATTTGATGACAACTTCTGCTATAGGTGATGAAATCAAATTTCGTCAAATACACATTTGAGGTATTGAATATATATTTCCAGTGATATAAGACACTTGAAATTTGATGACCTGTGGGGTGAGAAAATTATTTCACAAACTCAGAGGATGCGCGGCGATGCAATGTTCCAGACATGTGTAACTTCAAATGCTCATATCTCTCAAACCGGGAAACAAAATAAAATTCCATAAAAAAGCCATTTGAGATAATAATAAAAAAATTAAAATAAGATATTTGACACTCTATAATATGATTTGTGGAGACCTTGGAACTTGCATGCAGTTTACTGAAGATTACCACAAAACATTGAAACTGAAATATGTTTTATACCCTTATGGAGTTGTAACCTGAATCTGGATTTATGCAGGAACGAATTAAAATATAGAAATAAACATAAACACAGAGATGTAGTAGAAATAAAACTTCATTTCATTAATATCAAATGACTGAAATATGCTTACATACAGAATGGACATAAACTAGCTAGGACGATGGTAGCTTATCTCTGAGAAGATATGTGGCAGCTACATGCCTCTGAACTATGTTACAATGAGGCTCAAAAGCCTTTTTATTATTGAACAATAATAGAAAGCCATAAACAACCAAAACCCGAACCCGAGGAGATGTAACACCGGGAGTTTATAAGCCCCGTTGGGGTTAGTTGGGTAGCCAACTTCTTGGGGTCGTAACTTGGTCATAGTATCTTTATTTGGCGCGTATGATACCTCGTTGGAAAGATCTCTCCGAGGAATACATTCCTTAGGGCCTCAAAATGTATCTAGAATTTTAGGACCTGAAAAACTTCTAAAAATAGTAAGTAAGAAAACTGATTAAACTGACTAGGTGGAATACGCAGGTGGCCACCAATATCCACTTGGATCATCTTTGCACCTCCTATTTTCGAGATACAATAACTAAATGCCTATACTTTTCGGATTTTAATTTCTCATTGGCCTTGAACTAATATGTGTCACCTCCCTTCACATTTGGCATGCATGCACCATCCACTTTACATCCATCAATCCATTTATCTCTTTTGGGCATAATTTTCAAAAACCGCTTTGAGTCCTTCCATTGGTGATGTAATCATGATGTAATGTTGACATGGAATGCTGCTTCAACTATCCACGTAGGTTTCCAAACTGTCTTGTTGTGTGCCATGCAGTCATGGGAAAATTCCCTAACCAAAATAGTTGGTAACACAAACCCTAATGTAACGGTTTTGAATTTGGGGCGGGGGCTGGGGGCACAATTAATCCCCCCCATTGATAAAGGATGGGTGGTATGGAACAAATCTCAATTTATCCCCCCCCTCCCACTAAACATTTACCACGAGGCGAGGGCTTGTATTCAATCTCGATCATTAACCTACAATAATCAACCGTCAATTTGGAATGGTCAAACGGGTGAAAATTCCCACTACCCCTCCCCTCGCTCGTTAAACTTCAACCATGAGGGGGGTTGCATAATCTATCTCAATCGTTGATCTATATAGGCCAGGGTGCAAATTTTAGAGACGCCCCCTTCTGATTAAACTTAAACCATGAGGAGGGGGGCTCTTAGATGATCTCTACCATTAGATTTAGCGTCATTGTGGATCAACAATTGTCCCCACCTTTGACCATAATCATCCAATAAGGTATTTGATACACATTTTTTCCAATAATATGGAGGCATAATACCAATGCCATCTTTGAGCCATGTATTTGGACCCTGCAAAACTAGTGTTGAAGTCGTATTGGCTTTGTTGCATGCCCATTATTTTCATAGGAAAAAATAATTACCTGTGTATTCCCTTTCTTTGAAAACATATTCTAATATAGCCACAGTAATCCATGTACATTATAATTCATAAATTCAACCAATTCCAAGCTTGAAATCATTTGAACAAAGTTTAAAATTGGAAATTTTTAACCCTTTGGTATCATTTCCCTTAAATTTATAAGAAATTTCCCCAATTCCACTTAGGGCATTTTGACAAACACTTAGCAAGTATCTTCATACCCATATTTTGTCAAACACTTCTATTTCAACCTTCATAGAACCATAAATGTCCTTGGCCCATGAAAGCTCGGTGTTGCAACCATGGTTCTGATACCGCTTGTAATGGCCCCTAGTCTATTGTCAAGTCATTCTTGCCTCCTGTGAGGCCCAATCCCATGTCAGTTTCCCCTGGTAACTCGTGTTATGGAAATTTTCCCCTTTTTTGAGAAATTCCCACTTGGTAAAATGCATATTCTAAATGCATGCTAAATGAAATACACATGCACATGCATATTATAGCATGATTCTTAAATTGAGAATTCAGATACATTTCAATAACATATATAAACAATGAAACTAAAATAAATACATAAAAAAAAATTCTTGTCTTTTAAATTGTGCTCAATTGGTTGCAAACCTTCGATGTTCCACCCAACCATAGACCATGTTGTTAATTTTATCTCAATAAAAAGTCACCCTTGAGTTGGGGCTTCAACTCCATGGGGAAAAAACTCGTCCAAATCTTGGCACATGTCTAGTACCATCTTCTGGCCAAGGTAGCATACCCGATAACCTTCAACCTATAGGGTCACATCGCCCATCAACCCTTATCTCGGCTAGTCATGGATGTTATTGAGTTTGTGGCTTCGGGAGTTCCACTTCTCTCAAAGGTATTATAAGTACCTTTCCATGCCTTCACATAGCCAAGGTACCAAAATCTAAAGCCTCCAACCAAAAAACTCCCATTCCCCATCAACCTGCACCCAAGTGATGCACACCCTTGTCTGCACATGTAGTCCATCAGGTTGTGCCACCACCTTCTAGGGTGCCTTACTCGACCAAATAGGAATGTTCCAAATTATTGTGACTTCAAAGAGTTCCATTTCCCTCACGAGTCTTCCAAATACCCTTACAGGTTCTCATTCCATATTGTCTCCATGCTTCCATGGCTAAATGAGCGTTGAAAAATGAGTATCCTCACAATGTCAACATCTCTCTTTTTATATGCATTCCTTTTTTTGTGACACTTGGCACTCTACCAAGTCACTTAGTGGACCTTGGTTATATGGATGTGCACTTTTTCATGATTATTAACTCATATGAGCCCTTTCTACTCACCCATGTAGTCTTAGTCCCACAAACTCTTTACACCTTATCGATATGCAACCATTATATATTTTTGTTAACAATAACGTGTTATCATAATTACATTACCTCTGGCCTCAAAACACATATAAAATTAGCAACATGTTTTGCTGGGAATACCAACCCCAAAACACAAACACACATGTACATGGGCACAACGACTCTCAAAAGAAATCCTTGACACGCTGGCCTAATTCACATGTTTCTACTCACTAGCCTAGGTTTTGCGCATACATGTTATTTACATTCCAAGGGTTGAGTAAAGGTGTTATACTTGCTCATGAAGGCCTACACCCAATCCACACAAAGAACCAAAAACTTGTCATATACAAACTGGATAACTCTAAATCATTTGACATGGTTAATTGGATTTATATTAAACTTCTTCTTATTCATTTCATATTTTGTGATTCCTTCGTTTCTTGGGTTTTAAATTGCATCAACACCTCTTATCTTGGCCTTTTGATAAATGAAGCACCCTCTTCCTTCTTTAATATGGAGTGGGTACTTCGCTAGGGATGTCCTTTGTCCCCTATTGTCTTCTTATTGGTTGTCAAGGGTCTTAGCAGATTCATTTTGAATGCCAAAAATAGGGCATGTTTCAAATATATTTTCATCACCCACCACTACTACTTTACCCACTTACTCTTCGTGGATGATATTATTATTTTTTTGGATGGTAACTTGGATGATATTCAACACTTGAAGCTTCCCCTAGAAAATTTCACAATGGCCACTAAAATGCTTATAAAACTATCAAAGTCCTTTCTCTATTGCTCGGGTTTGACAATTGAAGCAAACCATCAGATTGAGACCCTTTTTTCTACTCATGTGATGGAGATAAACTCGGGTATAAAATACCTGGGTTGTATTTTAAAGCCAAAGTACTACACAGAATCAGATTGACATTGGTTACTTGAAAAGATAGAAAAATGAATTCATGTTTGGTCTAAAAAATATTTATCTAGGGATGGAAGATTATTCATCTATAAATCAATCATAGAAGCCATTTTGGTCTATTAGGCCTCTTTGACATGAATTATTATTAGGATCCTTCATAAAAGTTGACAACAAGCTTCTTAATTTCTTAATTTCTATAGGTAAGGTGAGAAGGAAAAATAATGTATGCTCTCACAACCTGGCATAAAATTGGTATTCCACAAGCATTAGGGGGAAAGGTCTTAAAAATATCCATAGGATTTCAAAATCACTTACAACTAAAGGGGTATGGAAACTCATTCAAGGGACCAACCTATGGGCTTGAATAACCTATCAAAAATATATAAGCCCTCTTCCAATACTAGTTTGAATAAGATCTCCTCAAAACTTGTTCAATCATGGATTTTTCATTTAGAATTAAACCACAAAATATTCCCCCCTTATTGGCCAATATCTTATTTGGAAATTTGGAAATGGATCCCACATTCAAATTGGTTAGGATCCCTAGATTGGGTTTTAACGATGCCATCTTCTTCCTATGCCTCTAACCCAATGTTGTGGCCAGCAACAACCCCCTTTCTTATTTAGTATTATCACTACTACTAAATAAGTGGGGGCCTTAGTAAAAAAATTAAAAAAAAATCAATTAGTGCTTGTATTTCCTTTTTCAATAAAACTTACTATCATAAAACTAGGAGAATACCCCTTGAAAAATCTAAAAAGGCCTAAGTTTTATGATAAGGTAAGATAAAATCATTCCTTAAGAAATATTGCATCGCAAAAAGGTAATGGATACCTCCTTACAAGCGAAATTCTAAGATTGCGAGATCGCGATGCGAAACTATGCACTAAAAACATTCATCGCATCGCATGCCTCAAATATCACTTATGCTGAAAAACCTCAAAACCACCGATATGCGATGGCACATATCGCAAATCGCATTTCGCAGAAAACACATTAATGGATGATTGTCATATGCAACGATCCAGCGATCCTGCGATATTGCGGTATTGTGATTTTGTGATTTCACGAGATTGCGATCTGCGATACTGCGATCTGCGATATTGCGAAGCAAATCGCAGATCGCCTTATCGCATATATTTAGGGCTCATTGTACGAAAAAGTTTTTTTCCATAAACCGAGACCTGGTTATGCGCTTTAAATGTTAATCAATGAGTTAGTTATCAATCATTAATAAAATATGGTTTTGTTCTAATTGAAGAGCCATTTCACATAAGGTGGTATATTTTATATGTCTTTGGCATTTAAAAGCTTTCCCGTCACCTTTTTCTTATCATTATTCTCACCTCATTTGTAAATTGTAGGAACAAAGAACATAAAACTATACAAAACAGTTTTCAGGATATTATGGGAAAGAAAGACAAAGCTCCGAGTTCTGAAGACAAAGAAATGACGCCCTTGTATATAGACACCGCCTGTAATAAAGATGCTGGTATTACTAATTGGGAAGACATGTACAGTCTACTTGAGGAAGAGAATCCCAGAATAATGGAGGTTACATCTACTGCATGCTCACATGGGTCTTCTGAGGCGTCTATTATAGAGCTAGCTTGCTCGTTCTTGCACCGGATAGCGACGAGGCTCAAAATTATTCCATACATGGACATGGTTAAATGGGTACTGGACAGCACTGACATCACAAACAGACAATTTAAGACTCAGGGTCAAGAACTCATTGGCTCATTCTCTCCACAAGATTTGAGACTCATGTATCATTTACCAGAGCCACAGGCGACTTATAACAAACAGTTCATGGAGAAGTTTGCTAAAGAAAATGAAAACCTGGCAGAATGCACCAAGGACTGGTCAAGAAGGTACGAACCACTAAAAAAGGATAAACATGGTATGTATAGTACTGTTTCTCTCACCTCCCCATATTGCTTTGCTGCTACTATGCTCTGTATACTTTTTGGGAAGCCAGACATTATAAATTTTCATCTGAATGGCTACCATTATTGAATGCCGCCATTAATGCTACTATTGTGGATTGGGCTAAGATATTATCTGACAAATTAGATGCAACCATTTTGAATTACCGGTCTAAAAGAACTATTTCTCAGAGAATTTATCCCCCTTTCTACTTATCTGCATATGTGATGGATGCAATCTGTTATATTTCCAAGTTTCCTTTAATGGGTTGGAAATGGACGACTCAAGACCCCTTACCCATTCATATTTATCATAAAGAATTGTGGGATTCCAAGTTCACTTCGTATTTTTATAATATTTGTCATGGAATCATGTTACCCCTATACAAAATGTTATATAATAAAGACGCTCCAAGATTTTCTCCCGAAGCAGAGGAAGATATACTCCCTGTCGTGAGATGGTTCAGAGAAGAACTGTTTACATATGTCAGGGTATTTGGAAGTCTCGCTTCCCCTCATGTCTTACCTTTGTATGTTCCTGATAAACTCATGGCATGAGAAATTGCTTATCAAACCTGCGGAGAAGGAGGTTTGGCTAAATATTTGAAGGACAAAAAGAGGGCTATTTGGCCACAATTTCCTGTGGCCTATGGGGCCTTTTCACTATTTGATGTAGGCCATGCATTCAAAGAAGTAAACAACATAACATGTCTATGATTGTTCAAATTTAAAAGAAGACCGTTCGACCCTTATGATATTGCTAAAAATTTCACTATTGCAGTCAAAATAAAGGTGTTTTCTAAAAAAGATGATTTTTTTTATGACATGTTCCAATAGAAAGGTACACTTAAAGAGGTTCTACATTCAGCCCAAATGAGATTTCCTCCAACAAAATTTCAAGAGTTCAAGATATATAAGGAAAGGAGGTTAGCTAATATCCCTTTGGATAAATTACGCTTGGAACCCATAAGGGAACCAACTCCCAGTATTAATCTTAGTGGAAGTTCAGGAACAGACAGATCTAAATCTAAGTCTGGGAAAGAAACATCAGAACACTCTAAGAGGTCTGAAAGTGACCATGATAAAAGTGAAGAGATAGTAAGGGATACTGCCCAGCCAAAGGAGCTCCCACAGCAACAGGGTTTGACCTCTCCACAGCTAAATCCTCTCCCTCTCATCGTCCAGCCACCATTAGTCAGAACCGAGCTAGATAAAGAATGGGAGACATTCAATGATTTAATCAATATTGAAGGACAAAGCACAAAGACACCTATGAGTAATGTATGAGCAACAAAAGATATAGTCACAGGAACAATTAGCAATGTCTCAGAAATGGAACATATTCCCATTACCCCATCCTCTGAACTTATGCTCAAAATAGAGGAAATTCCTCCTCTTGATGTATTTTATAGTCCACAACACAAGGTAGTGGTAAGAAGACAAAGGAAGAAAAGAAAATTGGAAAATGTGCTCTCTCATGATGCAGAACAATTAGACGTCCTATGGCAAGATCCTACCACTGATCCAACTGAAAATCTCACCAAATTATCTCAGATCACAGGAGCATATGCCTCTACAGCCATTGATAAAGCATCTGAGGTACGACAATTACTGAATGAGAAAGAAGATCAAGTACAGATTTTGCAACAACAACTGCAACAAGCCAACGCTAACAATGAAGCACAAAAACAACTTGAAAAATTACAGCAAGACTTCCAACAAATGCAGATAGGGTATCAAAACAGTTTGGCTGAAAAAGAGAAACATCTACAGGTTATGCAAGAGATGCACAAGGATGATCCCAAGCTCACATAATTCATCACAGAGTCTATTTCCTTAAATGATCAACTACTGCAGCAACAAGAAATATTATGCCAAAGAATATCACAATGGAGCTCTTATTGTGAAGCAAGTGATAAAATCACTAATCAAGTCGTAGACTTACGACATGATTATGATTTAATTGATAAAAGAGTTACTGACTATTTGGCTTGGCAAGAAACAGAGGAGGGGCAAAGAGCATATGCACTGATAATCAATGACAATCACAAAGAAATTCTCTTCAATAATTGGGATGCACAAATCAGGAAAGCAGAGCAAGCGGCAGAAGAAGCAGCTACAGTAGCAAGCAGTGTTATTGATTGCATAAATGAAAATTTGCACAAGGCAAATATGATCTCAGAAACTACTCCAGGGCACCTACCGAAAGCACAGCAACTGCAGACAAACTGGAAATAAAAGGCTCAAGAAAAGGCAGAATCGATTAAAAGATTAACAAAGTTAAATTGGGATTCTTACTGGGCGTGTCTGGTAAAGCCACACAGCCAGTACATGACTCTCAAGTGTATCATCAATTCTGCCGAGAATATGGTGCCAGCTCTTGCTGATTCCGTTTTCACAGGACAGTTGAAGTCTGAAGTCGGCCAACCTACTCTTCTCAAACAAATGCTGAACGCTTGCGATTTCAAGGAACAGATACACAAATAGTTAGTTGTTAGTTTTAATTTTAGATTCAGTGTTAGTATCAAATTTGCTTTATTTTTGCCTAAAATGAGGATGGTCATTTAAACTGTATTGTACATTTTTGTAATAAATTATTTTTAGATTTAGTTAGTAGTATTTAAACCCTTCTCATGCATTTAGAGAAGGGTCCTGAAATTTGTCAAAAACTTGTCCTCAGAACATGCACTTTTGTACCCTCCGAGGAGGTTTTGATGAATGAATGGAACAAGATTTATTGATATCTGCGTTTAATATCTACTACTGATGTTGCACTTTTGTACTCTTAGTGGATGTTGGATTAAGAAGAGATAATTCATTATTGCTTGAAGCTCATGAGTAGAACTAGTTATAAATGGTACTTTTATCTCTTAACTATTTCTGGCTTTGTGTTAAAGTGATATTCATGTTTAGTTGTTTATATATTAATGCTTGAATGCTTGAGTTATCATTTGGCACTTCTGCACGGTGATAGCTATTTATTTATGCTTAATATGTCAGTAGCTTATTATGCGATATGTTTTTCACAACTGTTTCATCTAACTTTTTATATGAAGTGGTTTATCTTTATTGAATTATTTTCTTATAACAGTTGAATGATCTTTATTACCAATTGTTATTTGAATCATTTTAGATCACATAATGGAAAGATTACATCCTGGGTTAGTGTAGAATTAGATATTTCTGTTTATTAGAATACAATTGCATGTTATTAGATTAGAGTTAGAATAAAAGCATTTCACTTAGGAACTTTTAGAAAGGAAATATCAATTCTCAACACACACACACACACATATTGGGAAACTGGTCCCATATCCCTAGTCAGACCCACTATACCAAACAGAAAAGGAGCTGCTAACCAAGGTCCGGACCGAGTGGGTATCCCCCTTGTTGTAGACCTGATTTTCGGGGCTTCAACATATTTGGCGCTATAAGGAGGGCCCAAAACTATGAATGGCAAGTAAGTCAAAATCTAAATACCATTATGAGAGTAAATCACCCTCACCATCTCCCTCGACTTCCCCATCGCACTTAAAATCTTTAAATTTAGAGCTAGAAGTCGAGAGAACAACAGTCGCTGCCACAAACCCTGACTTTTCAGAAGAATCTGCTATTGAACCTCCTGAAGTTGAATCTTTGATCCATAAACTTCAGCGATTTTCAATATCACCTCAAAGATCTGATAAATCTCAAGGCAGTGTGGCTTCGCAATATAACCCTACTCATCCTCTCACCATATTACAGAGTGAAAAGTTTGCTGTTCAGCCAACCGAGTTACCTCTACCTACAAGGAAGAGAGTAAGGAAATCACCTAAAGGGTCTGATAGCGAGACTCTTTCATCATCATCATCCATCTCAACCTCTTCACCGCGAAGTCAACCATCCACCCCTCCACTTCAGATTATTGTCCGTCAGTCCACTGGAACTTCCACATCTCATTCTTAAACATCTGGAATCGTAACATCCTCATCTTCCCTACCGCAGGGATCATCTTCTGTGCTTTCCTCTGTTGGTAGTTCAGCGATGCCCCAGTCTCCATGGAATAACCCAGGGGCAGTCTCAATGCCTGCGCCCTTGAGTCAAATACCGACCCATCCTGAAAAATGGCTGCCTAAGTTTAATCCTGAAGCAGGCATGCTAGCAGAAGAACATATTAATAACTTTATGTTGTCCATAAATCTCAATGGAGTTACCAATGAAGACGCTGTCATCCGAATTTTTCCCTATACTCTACAAGGAGCAGCCGGATCATGGTATTTCTCATTACCATCTAGATCTATCACTAGTTGGGATATCTTCCAAGATCAATTTTTGACTAAGTTCGGTGATGATAGGTCTACGGCGACACTGATCAATGACCTGTCTAACCTTAGGGTCGAGTCAAAAGAACCTATCAAAGATTTTAATTCACGTTCAATAAACTATTAAATAAAATTCCTACTGCTTCCAAGCCTAGTGAAGAAGTGCGAAGTGAATGGTACATTTCTGCTTTACCATCAAACATAGCAATCTTTGTTGATAGGGCTAACAAAACAACTTTAGCTGACAATATGAAGGAAGCAATACCAGTAGAGAAACATATCATAGCCCTAGAAAAGAAAAACGCGATAGAGGAACGAAAATCCAAGAAGGTTACTTTTAAGGAAGACCCCAAGAAAAAACAATCGAAAGATCCATTCGATTTAGAAGGATTGCAGAAAGTTTTGAAAACCATGTCCAACGAAATGGTTGACATTAAGAAATAAGTGGCAGAAACATCTTCTAAAAAGTCGTACAAGCCTTATAGAAGAAACCCTTTCGACCAATTCAAAGCCGCCAAATGCTATCACAAGTGCTGAATCAGAAGAAGAAGAAGAGGAGATTGCTACTGAAGAAACTACCGATGAAGAAGAAGTTGTAGAGGTACAAGGTATGTGGGATTTAATCCTCCCAGATGAAGAAGATCAAGAGGCATCCTCGGCTAGCACTCGAAGTAGAAATCAACTTGATCCTCCTCAACCTACTCCTAAGCCAAAGAGCGCAAGCTCAATGACTAAGGATAAAGTTGCAGCCAAGAAAATGACATCTAAAGCGACTAAAACTAGTCCAGTCCAAACAGATTCATCAACTCCATCAAAAACGCTGATCGTTTCAGATGAAATGGAGTATAATATCATAGAAGACATGAAGAAGACTAGGGATAACATCATTTTTTATGAATTGAACAAGTTAAAATACCAGCAAAAGGTAGTTTTGAAAGAATTACATGTTGTACCAGAAAAACCTCTGCCCGCCCCTGTAATCTCTCAAGCTTCCCATGAAATGGGAAAACCTCCAACTAATGTGATTAATAAAATTGATCTAGAAAATATCGCTTTAATTGGAGGAAGGTTGAGATCTCATACTCCCCCATTTCTTCTTACTTATGAAGTTTTCAATAAAAAATTGCATAATTGCTTAGTGGATTCTCGAGCTTCATCTAATATTTTACCAAAATCAATATGTGCAAAGTTGAACATTCAACCACAAAAATCTGCTGTGCGCATAGTTCAGCTAGATCGATCGCAAGTTGAAGTGATCGGCGAATTAAGTCAGGTTACCATAAGGCTGTCATCTAATCCAAAGGTATGTCAAGTTGTCGACATTTTAGTTGCAGATATTCCAGAATTTTATGGCTTAATTCTTAGTAGAGATTGGTCATAAAAAATTCATGGATATTTTGCAACTGATTGGTCGCACATGTGGTGTTACACCATTTTTTGGTCATCTAACCTATTATTATTAGATGAACCCAAGTACACCATGTAACACCAATTTTACCTAAAGTAAAATTTCTTTCATCACATCTATTTATGTTTCATGGTCATGTTTAACTCAAAATAAGGATATCAATTAAGTAAATCATTATTTATTTAATTGTTTCCTAAGAATAAGTTATTTAAATCACTATTTAAATCATATTCTTAGTTAAATTTGACTAAATCAAATATAAATAATTAAATAAACCATTATTTATTTAATTATATTCCCCTCATTTCCCTTAAATAACAAGTAAATCATTTATTTATTTGTTATTTATAAATAAAGGAATTGACCCAAGTCAAAAACCCTTTTCCCTCCAACAAATATAATAAAATATTCCTAAAGGGTGATTCTAGAAGATGTTTGATAATATTTTATTCATGCACTAGGTTCTAGAACACCCCAATATTTTGTTATAAATAGGAGGGTTTTTCCCATTCATTAGTGACCTCCATTGCATTGGATCACACTAGATCTGCTTTTGGTCACCATTTTGCATTTCTGTTTTATGAACTCCCATTGAGTTCCATGTTTTGTTTTCCACAATAGTTAGAGAGAGACCATTAATCTGAAACACTGAGGACTTCCAAGAACCCAGCCCACTGAGGAGAACCGGAAAACACCTTTCTTGTTTTCCTCTCAGGTGCCCAATTCTTTGATATAATAAAAAAGATTCTTTTAAGCATATGTGTTCTTGTCTTGTCCATTGGTGCTTGTACTTTACTTTACCTGCTTAATATCTTCCATATATAGATCTAGATGTGTGCAGCTTATTACAGATTTTAAGATATTTTGCAGCCATAACTTATGTTAGGGCTACTTGATATGCGTAGTTAAAGTGAGTTTTTACGACAAAAAATTCATGCTAACATGTGGCTTCCTTACAATGGTAAACCAAATCAGATAAAGGTTGAGAGAGAAAAACTTTAGAAATACATAGTAACAAAACTGGAAGGAGAAAATGAACCGATAACATACAACAATAATATCATTGGCAACTACTCACTTGATTCTTTCTTAGGAAATTTTAATGCTCATACTTCACCTTACTTAGAACATTCTGTTTTATCTCAAGTAGAAATTTTTTCTCAAACAGATAGTTCTAAATTTATTAATTTTATAGATGCTCCTGTAAATAAATCTTTATTTTGGAAGTTATTTTTTGATGGTTCTAAGTCTAATGAAGGAGCAGGAGCAAGATGCGTGTTGATTAGTCCAGAGGGAAACAAAACTATGCTAACTTGCAGACTCGAGTTCGATTGCACCAATAATACCACAGAATACGAAGCTTTAGTCTAAGGATTATACAAAGCAATCAGATTAGACATCAAATATCTACAAGTTTTCAGAGATTTTGAAATTGTAATCAGACAGGTACGCAATACTATACATTGTTTATCAGGTCATTTAAAGCATTATCAATATTTAGTTCAAGATCTAACTGAACACTTTATAGCATTTAATATTTCATCAATCCCTAGACTCCAGAATGCTAGTGCAGACCTCCTAGCTAATGTAGCTTTCAAGTTCATTCCTTCAGAAGACTATAGCCCTGATCGGTTTTCAATTGAACTAATCTTTAGACCCTCGATTCCTGATAACATTACCAATTGGAGGATTTTCAACGATGATCCTGATATTGTAAGCTTCCTGAAATCTGAAGGATCGTACACCAATCAAATAATTGATGAGGACCAACATGACAAACAATTGCAAAAAAGATAGCACTAATAATGCTATGCCAAAGTCAGTAGTCAAGTTAGAAGACCTTTATGATTTGAAAGATCGATTCAAAAGATCTACCAATTCAAAACTGCAAAGTTCAACTTTGAACTATGAATTAGTAAATCTAGGAACTGATACCAAACCACAGAATATCAACCTAGGCCTTGGCCTAGCTCCTGAAGAAAAATTAGTGTATGTTCGTCTCTTGAAAAAACACAAAAGTGTCTTTGCTTGGAACTACGATGAACTCAAAACTTATGACACTTCTATCATCCAACATACTATCCCAATGATAAACGATGAAAAACCTGTCCAGCAAAAGCTGATAAAGATCCATCCCAATCTAGAAAACCAGATCAAATCTGAACTCAATAAGTTATTGAAAGCCAAAATCATTTTTCCCGTTCGACATTCTAAATGGGTTTCCGATATGGTTCCTGTTAGAAAGAAGAATAGAGACATTAGAATTTGCATTGACTTTCGAAATCTTAACAAAGCCTACCAAAAAGATAATTTTCCTTGTCCTCCCATGGAGCAAATACTGCAGGCAGTCGCAGGATCAGAATTAATGTCCTTCTTAGATGGTTTCTCTGGTTACAACCAAGTGTTGGTCCATCCTGATGATTAATTAAAGACCACATTCAGAACCAAATGGGGCACTTACGCATATCAAAAGATGCCATTTGGTCTGACCAACGCTGGTGCCACATTTCAGAGAGCCATGGATATTGCATTCAAGGGATTAGTTAACAAATCAATGGTAATTTACTTGGATGATATAACTGTATATTCCAAGAAACGAGGCAATCATCTTAGAGATTTAAAATAGATGTTCCAACGTTGTCAAAGGTATGGAATTTCACTTAACCTGAAAAAATCATTTTTTGCATTAAGTGAAGGAAAACTTCTTGGATTCATAGTGTCAAAATTTGGAATTCATATTGATCCTGACAGAATCAAGGAGATTTCCGAAATACCCCTACCTCACAACAGGAAAGCTATGCAATCTTTCCTTGGCCAGATTAATTTTGTAAAGAGATTTGTGCCAAATTTTTCAAGAATTGTATCTCCTTTACAAGCAATGATTAAAAATAACTCAAACTTCAAATGGGACCAAGATGAATATGAAGCATTCAATCTGATCAAACAAGCAATTGTTAACGCTCCATCTTTAGCAACTCCAAATTTTTCCGATCCTTTTATTTTATATACATTTGCCTCTGATAGATCATATGCTGCGATACTCACTCAAGAAAATCAAGACAAGGCAGAAGCCCCAATTGCTTTTTTCAGTTCAAATTTACAGGGGGCTGAGTTAAATTATTCAGATGTAGAGAAACAAGCTTATGCTATTTTCAAAGCAATTAAATATTTCAGAGCCTTTCTACTTAAAACCCATACAAAAATCATAGTACTGTTTCCAGCGGTAAGAAATCTCTAAGTACAGAAAGATGTGGGTGAGAAAAGAGCCAATTGGGTTACTACCTTACAAGAATATGACGTAGAAATCAAACCAGCAAGTATTGTAAGAGGTCAAGGCTTTTGAAAAATGCTAGCTGGAGCATCGCTTATTTTCGAAATACCATCTGTAGAGATACAAATGTATGAGGTAAGCCTAAACGATGTTGAATCATTATATGTTGATATCAAATTTTATCTAAAGAATGGATATGCTCCTCCAAATCTCGATTACACCAAGAAAAGAGCTCTAAGGTTGAAGGCTAAAAAATATCAGCTCGTGAATGATGTTCTTTTTAGAATGAATTATGATTATATTCTCCTTAGATGTCTTGATAAATCTAAAGCTGAAAAAGTCTTGCAAGAACTCCACGATGGGCCAGCAGGCGGACATTATGCTGGAGACGCTATTGCACATAAAATCCTCCACGCAGGCTATTACTGGCCCACACTATTCAAAGATTCACATAGCTACGTAAGGAAATGTCAAGTTTGTCAAACCGCTGCTGGGAGACAAAATAAACCATCATTGCCGCTGCAACCAGTCAACATTGAGCAACCTTTTGATCAATGGGGATTAGACATAATAGGTGAGATCATTCCTCACTCTTCTAAACAACATAGGTATATCCTTACAGCAACTGATTATTTTACTAAATGGGTAGAATCATTTCCTCTCAAGACGTCTAATGCCGAGCATATCATCAAGTTCATAGATCAGTTCATAATCACTAGGTTTGGTTTACCTTCTTCTTTAATGTTTGATAATGCATTGTATTTTTCTGGTAATGCTATGACTGAATTTGCACTCAAAAGGGGTTTCAAACTTAAATACTCTGCCAATTATTACCCACAGGGGAATGGGTTAGCTGAATCTACAAATAAAAACTTAATCAGAATCATTAAGTGAACCATTGATCAAAATTACAAAAATTGGCATAAGTCTTTAATATATGCTTTATGGGCTGATCGAATAACGCAGAAAGCTTCCATTGGCACTTCTCCCTTTAATTTAGTTTATGGGAAAGAAGTGGTTCTTCCAACTCATCTAGAAATTCCCTCTTTGGCCTTAGTCAATATATTGATGAAGCACCAACTTCTTCCTTACAACTAAGGCAGCTGGAAACAATTAAGCTAGAAGAACAACGAGAACAGACCAAAATAACTCATGCTCATCACCAAGCATTAGTAAAAGCTTCTTTTGATTCAAACATGATATTTAGAAAGGACTTTCAGATGGGAGATCTAGTTTTAAAATGGGACAAGGCTCATGAGGAAAAAGGGAAACATACAAAATTTCAACGAATGTGGCTTGGCCCTTTCCAAATCACAGAAGTCATAAGTCCATCTACTTTTATGTTACAGGATTTAACAGAAAAAAGAGAGTCTTTACCTGTTAACGGACAAATCCTCAAAAAATATTTTCCATAGGAGATCATTCTTCTATTTTGTAAATTAATTTTCTTTATTTTCATAATAAAACCAGTTGTAAATGGTTACATTTGGAATTCACGAAAAATATACAAATTCTCTTTTAGATTTTGTTTTTTCACTTGTATAAATAGAATTCTTCTAGAAAATTCATCATTATTATTGAAAGATATAGTTAAAGGCTTTAGGCATAGAAATGATACTAGTTTCAACCTTGTAAATTTTGATAAAAAGCGACCTTTAGTGGGAAATTGTTTTATATCAGTCCAATAAAAGGTATCAATAACAAAACGAAGATTCTTTGTAGAAAAGCTCTTTCCAAAAAACTCTACCATTTTCGTCCAGAGCCATCTTAAGGAAACAATGACTTCCTCCCCACCTAGGAAATTACAACGTTCAGGGAATAATCCAATGATACACTTTAACTTAAAGAGTAAGAGGTCTCATCACGAGCCGACTTATCATGATCATAGATATTATAGCTTGCTGACTTTGCCAATAATGCATACCACAACAGGGCAATGACTCAAGATTGTTGCAATCAAAAGAGAAGGGGTCTCATCATGAGCCAGCTTGTTCAACAAAGTTATAAATCAAGTGAATGGCACTGTCATAAATTGGCTACCAAACCAAGACATTGTTCTTTAAGGGTAAAAAAAAAAATGAAAGCAATAAGTGTGGATATGGATTTCTCTTTGAAAATTGTATATTTATCTAAGTAGGATACAGGATCATTGCTGGGTAATAGGTAACCCTGTCGAGGCTATAAATGCCTACTGGCAACAGAGGCTCGACCTATGACAAATGAGCATATTTAAAACTGATTTATAGAGAAGCCTTTGTTTTTATCTTTATAAACCAAGTAATGACTGATGTAGATATAAGGACTAGCTTGAGGAAGTAAATAATCAAAGTTAAATATAGAAGAAACGAAATATCATTGATAGATAAAAGCATAATGTACTTTGTCTTTCTATAATAAAGTTTGATTTTCTGAAAAAATTCTATTTTGGAAGTTTAGAAAATTCAAAAGAAAAGCAGAGATAACTGGTTCTTCCAAGTGAATCGCCAATTGTTGTGGCCAGCAACAACCCCCCTTCTTATTTAGTATTATCACTAGTACTAAATAAGTGGGGGCCCTTAGTCAAAAAATTAAAAAAAATCGATTAGTGCTTGTATTTCCTTTTTCAATAAAACTTACTATCATAAAACTAGGAGAATACCCCTTGAAAAATCTAAAAAGGTTTAAGTTTTATGATAAGGTAAGATAAAATCATTCCTTAAGAAATATCGCATCGCAAAAAGGTAATGGATACCTCCTTACAAGCGGAATTCTAAGATTGCGAGATCACGATGCGAAACTACGCACTAAAAACATTCATCGCATCGCATGCCTCAAATATCACTTACGCTGAAAAACCTCAAAACCGCCGATATGCGATGGCACATATCGCAAATCGCATTTCGCAGAAAACACATTAACGGATGATTGTCATATGCTACGCTCCAGCAATCCTGTGATATTGCGGTATTGCGATTTTGCGATTTCACGAGATTGCGATCTGTGATATTGTGATATTGCGAAGCAAATCGCAAATCGCCTTATCGCAGATCTTTAGGGCTCATTGTATGAAATTTTTTTTTTCCATAAACCAAGACCTGGTTATGCACTTTAAATGTTAATCAATGAGTTAGTTGTTAATCATTAATGAAATATGGTTTTGTTCTGATCGAAGAGCCATTTCACGTAAGGTGGTATATTTTATATGTCTTCGGCATTTAAAAGCTTTCCCGTCACCTTTTTCTTATCATTATTCTCACCTCATTTGTAAACTGCAAGAATGAAAAACATAAAACTATACAAAGCAGTATTCAGGATATTATAGGAAAGAAAGACAAAGCTCCGAGTTCTGAAGACAAAGAAATGACGCCCTTGTATATAGACACCGCCTGTAATAAAGATGCTGGTATTACTACTTGGGAAGGCATGTACAGTCTACTTGAGGAAGAGAATCCCAGAATAATGGAGGTTACAGCTACTGCAGGCTCACATGGGTCTTTTGAGGCGTCTATTACAGAGCTATCTTGCTCGTTCTTGCATCGGATAGCGGTGAGGCCCAAAATTCTTCCATACACGGACATGGTTAAATGGGTACTGGACAACACTAACATCACAAACATGCAATTTAAGACTTAGGGTCAAGAAATCATTGGCTCATTCAGTCCACAAGATTTGAGACTCATGTATCATTTACCAGAGCCACAGGCGACTTATAACAAACAGTTCATGGAGAAGTTTGCTAAAGAAAATGAAAACCTGGCAGAATGCACCAAGGACTGGTCAAGGAGGGACGAACCACTAAAAAAGGATAAAAATGGTATGTATAGTACTGGTTCTGTCACCTCCCCATATTGCTTTGCTGCCGCTATGCTCTGTAGAATTTTTGGGAAGCCAGACATTAATAAATTTTCATCTGAATGGCTACCATTATTGAATGCTGCCATTAATGCTACTATTGTGGATTGGGCTAAGATATTATCTGACAACTTAGACACAACCATTTTGAATTACTGGTCTAAAAGAACTGTTTCTCAGAGAATTTATCCCCCTTTCTACTTATCTGCATATGTGATGGATGCAATCTATTATATTTCCAAGTTTCCTTTAATGGGTTGGAAATGGACGACTCAAGACCCCTTACCCATTCATATTTATCACAAAGAATTGTGGGATTCCAAGTTCACTCCGTATTTTTATAGGATTTTTCATGGAATCATGTTGCCCCTGTACAAAATGTTATATGATAAAGATGCTCCAAGATTTTCTCCCGAATCAGAGGTAGATATACTCTCTGTCGCGAGATGGTTCGAAGAAGAACTGTTTACATATGTCAGGGTATTTGGAAGTCTCGCTTCCCCTCATGTCTTACCTTTGTATGTTCCTGATAAACTCATAGCACGAGAAATTTCTTATCAAACCTGCGGAGAAGGAGGTTTGACTAAAGATTTGAAGGACAAAAAGAAGGCTATTTGGCCACAATTTCTTGTGGCTTGTGGGGCCTTTTCACTATTTGATGTAGGTCATGCATTCAAAGAAGTAAACAACATAACATGTCTATGATTGTTCAAATTTCCAAGAAGATGGTTTGACCCTTATGATATTGCTAAAAATTTCACTACTGCAGTCAAAATAAAAGTGTTTTCTAAAGAAGATGATCTTTTTGATGACATGTTCCAAGAGAAAGGTACACTTAAAAAGGTTCTACATTCGGCCCAAATGCGATTTCCTCCAGCAGAATTTCAAGAGTTCAAGATATGCAAGGAAAGGAGGTTAGCTAATATCCTTTTGGATAAATTACGCTTGGAACCCATAAGGGAACCAACTCCCAGTATTAGTCTTAGTGGAAGTTCAGGCACAGACAAATCTAAATCTAAGTCCGGGAAAGAAACATCAGAACACTCTAAGAGGTCTGAAAGTGACCATGATAAAAGTGAAGAGACAGTAAGGGATACTGCCCAGTCAAAGGAGTTCCCATAGCAACAAGTTTTTACCTCTCCACAGCTAAATCCTCTCCCTCTCATCGTCCAGCCACCATTAGTCAGAACCAAGCTAGATAAAGAATGGGAGACATTCAATGATTTAATCAATATTGAAGGACAGAGCACAAAGACACCTGTGAGTAATGTATGGGCAACAAAAGATATAGTCACAAGAACAATTAGCAATGTCTCAGAAATGGAACATATTCCCATTACCCCATCCTCTAAACTTATGCTCAAAATAGGAAATTCCTCCTCTTGATGTATTTTATAGTCCACAACACAAGGCAGTAGTGAGAAGACAAAGAAAGAAAAGGAAATTGGAAAACATGCTCTCTCATGATGCAGAACAATTAGACATCCTATGGCAAGATCCTACCGCCGATCCCACTGAAAATCTCACCAAATTGTCTCAGATCATAGGAGCATATGCCTCTGCGGCCATTGATAAAAAATCTGAGGTACGAAAATTACTGAAAGAGAAAGAAGAACAAGTACAGGTTTTACAACAACAACTGCAACAAGCCAATGCCAACAACGAAGCACAGAAACAGCTTGAAATATTACAACAGGACTTCCAACAAATGCAGATAGGGTACCAGAATAGTTTGGCTGAAAGAGAAAAACAGTTACAGGTTATGCAAGAGACGCACAAGGATGATCCTAAGCTTACATAATTCATCACATAATCCATTTCCTTAAATGATCAACTACTGCAGCAACATGAAATATTGTGCCAAAGAATATCACAGTGGAACTCTTATTGCGAAATAAGCGATAAAATCACTAATCAAGTTGTAGACTTACGACATGATTACGATTTAATTGATAAAAGAGTTACCGAATATTTGGCTAGGCAAGAAAAAGAGGAGGGGCAAAGAGAAGGTGCACCAATAATCAACGACAATCACAAAGAAATGCTCTTTAACAATTGGGATGCACAAATCAGGAAAGCAGAGCAAGTGGCAGAAGAAGCAGCCACAGCAGCAAACAGTGTTATTGATTGCATAAATGAAAATTTTCACAAGGTAAATCTGATCTCAGAAACCACTCCAGGGTATCTACCGAAATTACAACAACTGCAGACAGGCTGGAGACAGAAGGCTCAAGAAAAGGCAGAATCAATTAAACGATTAACTAAGTTGAATTGGGATTCTTACTGGGCGTATTTGGTAAAACCACACAGCCAGTGCATGACTCTCAAATGTATCATCAATTTTGCCGAGAAAATGGCGCCAGCTCTTGCCGATTTCATTTTCACAGGACAGTTAAAGTCGGAAGTCGGCCAGCCAACTGTTCTCAAACAAATGCTGAACGCTTGCGATTTCAAGGAACAGATACACAAATAGTTAGTTGTTAGTTTTAATTTTAGATTCAGTGTTAGTATCAATTTTGCTTTATTTTTGCCTGAAATGAGGACGGTCATTTAAACCGTATCCTACATTTTTGTAATAAATTATTTTTAAATTTAGTTAGTAGTATTTAAACCCTTCTCATGCATTTAGAGAAGGGTCCTGAAGTTTGTCAAAAACTTGTCCTCAGAACATGCACTTTTGTACCCTCCGAGGAGGTTTTGATGAATGAATGGAACAAGATTGATTGATATCTGTGTTTAATATCTACTACTGATGTTGCACTTTTGTACTCTTAGTGGATGTTGGATTAAGAAGAGATAAGTCATTATTGCTTGAAGCTCATGAATAGAACTAGTTATAAATGGTACTTTTATCTCTTAACTATTTCTGCCTTTGTGTTAAAGTGATATTCATGTTCAGTTGTTTATATATTAATGCTTGAATGCTTGAGTTATCATTTGACACTTATGTACGGTGATAGCTATTTATTTATGCTTAATATGTGAGTAGCTTATTATGCGATATGTTTTTCACAACTGTTTCGTCTAACTTTTTATACGAAGTGGTTTATCTTTATTGAATTATTTTCTTATAACAGTTAAATGATATTTATTACCAATTTTTATTTGAAATCATTTTAGATCGCATAACGGAAAGATTACATCCCGGGTTAGTGTAGAATTATATATTTCTGTTTATTAGAATACAATTGCATGTTATTAGATTAGAGTTAGAATAAAATCATTTCACTTAGGAACTTTTAGAAAGGAAATATCAATTCTCAACACACACACACACACACATATTGGGAAACTGGTCCCATATCCCTAGTCGAACCCACTATACCAAATGGAAAAGGAGCTGCTAACCAAGGTCCGGACCGGGTGGGTATCCCCCTTGTTGTAGACCTGATTTTCGGGGCTTCAACACCCAACAATGATGCATTGTCACTATAAGTCATATAGAAGATTAAAATTATACGAGGGGTCATCAAGATTGGTTATTATGAGATTACCTCATTTTAGATGGGGATTTTGAAAATATATGGTACTGATACATAAGCGCTCTCAAACAATTACATGTCACCCTTGCTGAAAATGAAGACTTCTTGATCTGGGCCCCCAGCCTTGATGGTGAATACGCACCAAAATTTAGGCACTTGAATATGGCATCAGATACTAGAAACAATGAACTACAATGGTGAAGCAAAAATCTCTGGAAACTTAAATATCCTCCCAAAGCAAAATTTTTGATGTTGTTACTTCTCTGAAATAGAACCCCTACTTGAGACAATGTTGAAAAATGATCCTTCCAAGGACCTGGTATATGCCTTGTATGTTCAATGGAATCTATATCTGTAAATTACTTGTTTATAACCTACCCTTTCACTTAAGTTGTTTTGAAAGAAATCTATTAGATTGAAGGAATTGTGTATGTCTTGGATAGTTCAAACCTTGATTAATGTTTATCACAGTGACTCTTCATTTAGCACAAACCACATCAAAAAACCCTCCCTTTAATAGTGGCACGAGGTATATGATTGGAAAGAAACCAAGCCTTGTTTGAAGATAAAGGCATATCATCAACTAAGATAGTCATATAGAGTCTAGCTATTGCAAATAACTTGATCATAAAGGGCCATTCCCCCCTCATTTTCTCTATCCAGGAAATTGAAATAAAGATGGACTCCCCTTGGGACTTTTTTTGACAGGGAAACACAAGGATCCCCTTCTTTGGGAGGGGTAGGGAGGTTCACTTCTCAAATATTATATCTTTCTCTTATGCCGCAAACATTGGGGCAACAACAAATAACTATACTGAATTATTTGCATTGAAATTCCTTCTTCAAATAACCATCTTGTAGGGAATAAATTCCATCCACATATATGGGGCCTCACAAACTATAGTAAATTTGATGATAAGAGTAATGAGAATCCAAAATTATACTCTTCTTCCTATCTATGAAAAAATGAGGTAGCAAATCTCTCAGTTTAATTAGATTTATTTTGATCATATTTACAAGCACGGGAAGTCAATCACAGATGCCTTGTCGAAGATTGGATTGGATTTGGACTAGAGATTATTCAAAATCAAGGACTTATTGATGTATTTTTGTGCCCCATTACTATCACTATGTATTATATACCATACCCCCAAAAATATAGTACTTAGTATATTTTTCTACATACATCATGTGTGAAAACATTTAAAGGGACCAACCTATGGGCTTGAATAACCTATCAAAAATATATAAGCCCTCTTCCAATACTAGTTTGAATAAGATCTCCTCAAAACTTGTTCAATCATGGATTTGTCATTCAGAATTAAACCACAAAATATTCCCCCCTTATTGGCCAATATCTTATTTGGAAATTTGGAAATGGATCCCACATTCAAATTGGTTAGGATCCCTAGATTGGGTTTTAACGATGCCATCTTCTTCCTATGCCTCTAACCCAACAATGATGCATTGTCACTATAAGTCATATATAAGATTAAAATTATACGAGGGGTCATCAAGATTGGTTATTATGAGATTACCTCATTTAGATGGGGATTTTGCAAATATTTTGTACTGATACATAAGCGCTCTCAAACACTTACATGTCACCCTTGCTGAAAAGGAAAACTTCTTGATCCGGGCCCCCAACCTTGATGGTGAATACACACCAAAATTTAGGCACTTGAATATGGCATCAGATACTAGAAACAATGAACCACAATGGTGAAGCAAAAATCTTTGGAAACTTAAATGTCCTCCCAAAGCAAAATTTTTGATGTTGTTACTTCTCTGAAATAGAACCCCTACTTGAGACAATGTTGAAAAATGATCCTTCCAAGGACCTGGTATATGCCTTGTATGTTCAATGGAATCTATATCTGTAAATTACTTGTTTATAACCTATCCTTTCACTTAAGTTGTTTTGAAAGAAATCCGTTAGATTGAAAGAATTGTGTATGTCTTGGATAGTTCAAACCTTGATTAGTGTTTATTACAGTGACTCTTAATTTAGCACAAACCACATCACAAAACCCTCCCTTTAATAGTGGCATGAGGTATATGATTGGAAAGAAACCAAGCCTTGTTTGAAGATAAAGGCATATCATCAACTAAGATAGCCATATAGAGTCTAGCTATTGCAAATAACTTGATCATAAAGGACCATTCCCCCCTCATTTTATCTATCCAGGAAATTGAAGTTGGGACTTTTTTTGATGGGGAAACACAAGGATCCCCTTCTTTGGGAGGGGCAGGGAGGCTCACATCTCAAATATTGTATCTTTCTCTTATGCTGCAAACATTGGGGCAACAACAAATAACTATACTGAATTATTTGCATTGAAATTCCTTCTTCAAATAACCATCTTGTAGGGAATAAATTCCATCCACATATATGGGGCCTCACAAACTATAATAAATTTGATGATAAGAGTAATGAGAATCCAAAATTATACTCTTCTTCCTATCTATGAAAAAGTGAGGTAGCAAATATCTCAGTTTAATTAGATTTATTTTGATCATATTTACAAGCACGAGAAGTCCATCACAGATGCCTTGTCGAATATTGGATTGGATTTGGACAAGGGATTATTCAAAATCAAGGAATTATTGATGTATTTTTGTGCCCCATTACTATCACTATGTATTATATACCATACCCCAAAAAATATAGTACTTAGTATATTTTTCTACATACATCATGTGCGAAAACATTTCATTTCCACGCACTCCACACATATCCACTCTTTACACATACTTATTTTGGCACACTCCTTCCCCCACCCTCATACAAAATCATTTTAATGTGTGTATAATAACTACATAATCCAACTCTCGACATACCTCTTCTCCCGCACAATTCATCCTCCAAACAATTCAATTTTTTTCATATCCTTTTCTCCACACAAGCAATCTCTCACACATATCAATTCTTCATACATGATATTCTATAAATACCATTTCATTGCGTTTATTCCATACTTAGTGGAAGTCAATAGTTTTCTCCTTTCGAGGCTAATTGAAAGCTCATTTAAAAAAAGTTGATACTTGAGGTAAAAAGAGATGCTTGATATTGTTCTACATGAATTGCTTGCCAACGCACCTCTCAAAGACTTGTCGTAAGTTATTAACTTCCAATTATCATTCTCACATGGTCTAATGAAGGTGGTACATGAAGAAGTAACGTCCTACTAAATGCCACCTTAAAATGAGGATTTAATAACCAAGAGTTCCAACAAAGCCTCATTTATCTATCACACATTCCTAAGTACATTTAAGAAATAAACAAGATCACAACAAAAAGGAAGGAGCCAATTTGTGGAGATACAACTAAATCATTAACTCATAAAGACAATATATCCCATTGATTAGTTGCATGTCAATGGTATTTAAATTTGGCCCCAAAGGAGAAGCATAATAACAAGATTTGGATCACAGGGTTGAAAAATGTTGCATGTGTCCCATAAGTGCTCAACTTCAAAGAAATTAATTGGTGTTCCTGTGAATTCACCACCATGACTAGATGCATTAAGCTTTACATGAAGAAGAACCAAATTCCATTATATCCTAATGTATTCGGGAAGATATTGAAGCGACAAGAGAAAATTAAACATCTAAAGTTATATGAATTTGATGCTTTCATGGTGTTTGACATATAATTGCCTTCTATGGACAAAAGAAAACACCCTAGATCTAGTGGCTCAATCTACAAACAATAGAAAAAAAAAAGACTTATGATTTCCTCAGAGATATTAGAACATACAGGAAATACCTACCTGGAATCCAATGCAAGTTATCCTCTTCTCCTTTCTTGTATGCCCCAACTCCAACTCCAAATGCTATAAATGGAATCTACCAAAAAACCAAAACAAGTAAGAGAACTACAACATACAAATAACATATACTAACATCTCTAAACAATGAGTCAATAAGGCATTGTAATATATATGCATTAATGAGACATAAGTATACGAAAATAAAGCACTTTTTGTATTAATGAATCTAGGAGAAGATACAACCCTTTCATATCTTGACCTTGTAGATGTCCCCCAAATATATTTTCCTTCCTTTTCCACCAAGCAAGCCTTCAATCATAACTCAAGTGCACGGATGAATAATAGATCCTTAAGCACAAGGCAACAACATTAGGGCATAAATAAGATTCTCCAAAAGCCAACCTAGACTCTATATGAGGCATTGAATTTATAGGGTAAATGGGGTGGTTTGGGATTTATCAATCTAGGAGTTAGATCCACATATGAGGGAGGATAAGTTCTAGGGATAAGAGATAAGGCCTCAAGTATCGGAGTTCGATATCTTGATCTAACAATAAAACCAATTGAGAAGCTTTTGGAAAGAGAAGATTAATTTTATATTTTTTAATCAAATTCTAGAGGCCATCACACTTACATTGAAGGAAACATGCTCTAGTCAGTGCAGTTGTGTTTCCTGGTGTACAACTTGCAATAATGCAAGTTGCATGAAGGGAAAGTGTGATGGGTCCAAAAATTAGGATTTTTAGCTATTTAACTCGGAATTCTTAGACTTTTTTGAGAGAAGATGTTCTAGGATTTGCAAGGTATGAATGAAAAGTGTTAAAGGATGATGATGGATAAGGTTTAAGGCCATTTGATTGGATGTGAAAAAATGACCTATAACACATGGAATCCTACGGTGGAAAAATGAATATAATTTAAGAATTTATGTTGAATTCTACATAGGTCCCATCTAACATTTATTTTGTCAATATATCTATACTCACCGATCCTTATAGATATTTCTCCTAGTTATTTGCTTGGGTCATGGGCTGTGAAACTATTGCTAATGTACCTAAGTCATTTTTGTACATACTATATTTTTATTTAAAAAAGGATGCCATATTTGACTAGGCCAAAGTCATGAAAATGATATTTCCTTTCAGTTATTTAATTACTTCAAGATCTAATGATTCTTTATGATGGTCTACATGGTAATTTCCATTGTTTGTTGTAATTCATTCCATGGACTTGATCAGGAGATCATGTCCATAGTTCAAAAATGCTCAAAAATGAAAGTGCTCAGAAGTGTTTGCAACCTGAGTGACTGGAAAGGTCTTGTCACTGTGATTCTGGCACCATGAACGGTTCACAAAACACAGGTCATATGCAGAAGTTATGAAGGTTTGAAACGCACAGTAAACTCCAAAAATGGACCTTTGACTTAGTTTGACTTTATGAAAAAAATTATAAATTTTTTTATTTTTCATATAGTTGTTTTGGGCCAATCGCTGGGCACCACGTGGCCTGCCCGGAGTCTGCCACGTGGCCCCAGGCCGAGGAGAAATTGGTGGCAAAACTTTTGTGGGTCTACGGGATTCGAACCCAAGACCTAAGCACCGCGTGCAAAGAGGCCCGACCGACCTGCCTATGAACAAGTTCTTTACTCTATTGCTGGGTGGAATGTATTTGAATTTTAATTGTTTCAACGGTGGAAAAAGGGTTAAGGGCTAGCCCCGACTATCATGACCGGGTGCTAGAAACCACGACCTTAAAGACCTTAACCCGCGGGAATTACAAACGGTTAAGAAACCGTAACATATGCCAGAGTCGTTTTAAACATTTAATGTGGAAGTTTGGATGGATAAGCCACAGTTTCGAAGGCAGTTTCGGTGGAGGTCACATGTGAGCCCACCACTCGAACATCTAATACAACCGTTAACAGTTCCGCCAGTTTTGGAGGAGGTTTTCAAGGGACACTGGGAAAATTATTGTTTTGGCCATAAATTCTTGGATTTTCGACTAATTTTGAGGCATGGATAGTCAATTTTGGGTATTATCGACATTTTGAACACATTGGCATAGGTGTTAAAGCCATCAGAGGTCATACTGTGCATGTTTAGCTTCGGGAAAGATCAAGGAGCCAATAGGGCCACTAGGGTGTTTTCAGTGTATTGAGCATCCATTATTTGTTTTCTGCAAATGAATAGTCATTCATGACTAATTCAAGCATTCTAAAGCTTTTTTAACAAAGATCATAGCCATTTCAGGCTTTATTTCACATGTACTTACCATTTTTGAGCAATAATATATGAGGGACATGTCATTGGGAGCTGGACCAACAGATGTAGCCCAGGTGGGGTGAAATGCTTCATCAAATTTGCTGAGTATTGTTACATGTGATGTTTAATTATCTATTATTTACTGTTGTACAATTTTTTATAAGCAATTTACACGCTTTAACCTCACACAAAAATCTTTTTAACTAAGTTAAAACCATTTGTTTCACCTGCAAACTTCAGAGAACCTTATGCACACATTTTAATTACTGTTTGGATACTTAGCACAACAAAACTAATACATTCCATTCAGATAAGGATTACCCCAAAAAATCAATTTGAATGCTGACATTGAGCCAATGCAATTCTAGTACCCCATCTTATGGAGGCATAAGCCCCCCTCACATTTTTTTCAAGTTTAGGATTTGTTTGTCAAAGAATTCAACCATCTAGTAACAGGGTAGGAGCCCATGAGAATATCCTTATAGGCCTAGAATTTCTTATAGAAAAAGGGGATACATTAGGAAAACTAATACCACAATCTCACAATAGTTGGCTCTTTTTAATAATAATTTTGTTCATTTATTATTTATTCATCTTCCCCTTTGGTTGTTTGACTCTTCTTTCGTTCATTCACTCTCCTGAAGATGGATCCCATTTTGGATTTCAAACATCGGCAAGATTCAAATAATACTGTAGATAATCCAAACCATATTTTTCTAAAAGAAGGCCACATAAATTTAAAATCTAACATAAACCTATGTTACTACCCAATTTTTTCCTAAATAAATATTTTAGTGCAAAGATTTGAAACAACATCACCTCTAGCTTATTTTATTTGAGTGATAGAAAAACAAATAGTTTATAACACTGCCATTTACTATTGGAGAAATTACTATGAATAATTATAATCACCTTGTGAAATTCTTTGAGCTATTGAAGCCCTTTACGCTGATGCCGATTCCACTCAAGGATTCAACCCTGAAGGGATATTTTTGAAACACACAACATTGGTCAAATATGGAAATTTGTTTACTAGAATTGCTAAATAAATCAGAGAAGATCACACTGACCCCTCGAAATAGAATAGTACACCCACACATGTTGATGATATAGTTACAAAAATAAGCATTACTAATGAAGGGAGAAGCAATGAAAGATGAAATAAGTTGACTAGTAATCGACCAACCTCAACTCCAAAATCTTGCTAGAGTTTCTCCTTGACTCAAAGAAGAAAAATACTATAACAATTAAAGGAGAGAGTAATGATCGACATTCTAGTAGAGTAAATGGATAATAACCACCCCCATGAGTCACCCTAGAAACATCCTATCTTCTTTCTTCATCAAAGAATAAAATATTGAGAAAAAAGGGGTCCCATCTTGCAAAAAGACCCACAAATATGGAAGTGGACAATTATACTACTCGAGAATGGGCGGTATCACACATGGTCGAGACTCAAAAATTAGTTGAAGAATACCATTCATAATATCCACTATGATAGGTCTACTAAGAAACTACAATTTGAGAAATTGCATGTGATAAATAAGGATATCACCAATCAATGGAAGTCCAAGGTGGACATTCAAGGGGTTGGAACTAAAAAATTCCTGAAATTACATCAAACTATAGGGGATTCCCTTGCTCACTTTGTCACTGAGAAAGAGATAGAGAATCTGAGGTTGAAAAGAAGAACAAATGAACTTGAAGAGGCTCTTACCCCCACTCCCCTATTCATGACCCCTCTGGCCATCCAAGCACTTGAATTTGCAACAAATACACTAAGCACACCCTAGAAAGAAAGAAAAGAAACTCATTTGTTAACTAGAATTAGATCATATGTCACAATGAACATAAATAAGCAACTTGAAATTATTGAAGAATCATGGGAGGTTTCTCTACATTTGAGAAACCTGGCTCAAAGAATTTGTTCGTTCATTGGATATATGAACAAATATATTGAACACGATTAACAATTTTTTGATAACAAGTTGTCAACCTTCATCAATAAAATCAATACTCTGAGTTAATTATTTCCAAAGAACACAACAAGGCCTCCCCAAAGGAGAAATGATTAAATAGTTCAAGGTAGGCTAGTCTGTAATAATAAAAATGTTACATGATACTATCATGGAGTTCTCTAGTATTGATAACCATAGGAGTAGCATCTTGCTCAAAACAAATAAATTTGTCGAAGACTTGTGAGGCCCATGAATGATTAGGGACTCAATGCGATCCCTAAAGATATATTGAAAGAAAAATTGGATATTATTAAAGTCTCATTGGGTGTTGGATTCGACAACTTCGTTGAGTTTCCTAAAGCCTAAATCAAGAAATGGTTGGTCAAGTTTGTTAATGAAAATAAGGACCAATTTACTATGGTGGAGAAACTACAGTGAGATGTGTATGACCTAGAGGAAGGATCTTTACGTTAAGTGTTAAACAAGACATAACAATCCTACCGATGAAGGAATTTATTGAAGAGTGGCTTAGAAATTCGCTATATGAAATTGTTAATTATGAGTAATTTCCTTAGTGGTTAGATTAACAAGCTTCTAATAACTACAAATATACATGATTCTATAATAGCCACAAAGTATCATCATCATTTCATTCCACACCCTGTCCTTCTACAATTTTTGTTCTTTATTTATTTTGAACAATTCCACACTTTCTTCCCAATATTTCACCGTCAAGCTTTATGAACTATCATATATTTTTCTAAAGCTAATATAATATCTGACTGCAATTTTTTTTCTCTTCCAAGTACCCTTACATTAATTGGTCCACTGAAGCACAAACTTAATTCCTTAGGGATGAATGCCTTTACATTTGCATTAAATATCAAGATTTTGTCAAGTGCTCTAGGCAATTGGCTTTATTCAGATATATAAACTATTCTTTGACTCTCACAAAGAGTTTTTTTTCAAGAGAGCATCTCATTTATGGTTCTAAGGATTTTAAATAAGTAGTAGGAATCTTGTGAATGTTTTCCTTATGAATTTAAATGCTTGAAATCACTTTGTAGACCTCTAAATAACTGCACCATATTCTATTTATTTTGTCTATTTAATTTGCTTCAAATGTCTCCCATCATGATATGTGAATGGATGAATGTAGTGGAATGAATCTTGAAAATACATTTATTTCTATTACCATTGTTTTATATTTATTTTGAAAACAAAATTTCCACCCTTTTTTTTTTTTTTTTTTTTTTTTTTCGAGGAAAATCTAGGAAAATCCACCCAATGGGATCACATCCTGCCAGCCAAACTAATCAGAGCCTAACCTCGAGGGCATCGAGGAGAATTGACCCTGTGACCTCCTAATGGAAAGGTTCTTTAGCAACAAGACCTTGACCAATTGAGCTAACCCTCGGGGCTAACACTTGGTCCACTTATAAGTGCATGTGTTGAGTTTTTACATTTTGATATTTGAGTTATTTGGATATTTGAGTGTGTGAAAAGAGGAGTACCACCTATATAGAAACATAGAGGGAACCTGAAAACATGCGCTAGAAGGTTGAATATTTTTCCTGACCATAAAATACATCAACAAGACTGAAGAAGGATAAAAAAAACAATATTTTCTTGACCCTTGGGTCTTAAAGATAATCAAATATATATCATACACATTTTTTTTATCCTTTCGTATTTTTTGAGATGGTATATAAGAATGTATATGGGCTTATTTTATGATATGCATAACAGACTAAAAATGTGAAAAAGAGAGGCTTTTGCACTACCCTTCTTATGTGAAAGAGCCATTTTAGTTAATGATATGAAGCTGGTAGCCACAATAGTGCCATGAGGCATATGCATAAATTTAAATATTTTTTCCATTAGGAAAAATAAATAAATCATATAATTATACCTAGAGAAAGAAACAAACAAAATTTTGATTACAAAATTGAGTGCTCTTTCTAACATGTCCATGCCTTCATCGTTCATGGCAAGGAAGAGGAAATCTAAGATGTTGCAAAAGATAGGAAAAGAAAAAAAGGACTATGATCTCTTAAAATAATTTTAAAGGAGTGCGTTGATATGAAATAAGACCGAAGGAATGCATGGTCAAAATGTATGTTGCATCAAATTGAAGATATAGATCATAAAAATAATGTATCCCTTACACAATTGATCCTTTATCAACTTTTCAAGGGGCTTATAACAAACTATTAGAATAAAGATATCCTAAAACTTACGTTTTTAATAAGCATGAAACAAATGTTTCATTATGGTATTATAAGGGTTCAAATGTTATAGATAAATACAAAATGAAAAGTATTCACCTTTGAAGTAAGGATGCAGTTCCCATATAAATGTAGAAAACTAGGAAAAAGGAGAAAAATAGTAATTAAAGCTTGATCCTTGGTAGTGTTGAGAAATGTAACTAGTTTTGATCTTCATAATTGTTGCACTCATTTCAATATGTATCTTATGTAACAAACAAGAAAAGAAAAGAAATTTTTATTTTTATTTTTTTTTATAATTAAAGCATGGCTTTCATGCTCATAATTGATGGTCTTCTAGGTAAAAGCATGTTCTTCATGATTTTAGGGTTTGTTAGGTATTTAAGATTTATTATCATAAGTCAAAGGAGTCAACATCCTGTTTATAAGACCCTTCAAGGAAAAATGTAATTGTAAAAAGAATTATTTTTGAGTCTAGAAAGTCCTGGAAACTCCAAAAGTACAATTTGTCCCTCGCAGCATCAAGTTGGCCTAAAGTAGGGAATTGTACCCTTGAGAAGATTAGATAAAAGAGGAGTTCAACCTCATTTTGTACTCACTCACTCCACAAGTTCAATCTATCAAGAAATAGTTCTATTTGTAGCTAGGAAGCAGGAAGAAGAAGAGCTAAGGTCTAGGAGAAGAAATAAGGATGAAAAATCACTATTTTAGGCTCTATTTTTCTCACATGTGCGAAGTTATAGAGTTTCTGGTGCTGTAGAAGTAGGCCGAAGTTGTAGGTTTGACTTGCAGTAGGATGAAGTGCAAAATCTTGTAACTAGAAGGAAGAAAGCCCTACCTTGACTTCGTTGACCTTGGGAGAAATTGATTTCTCTAGGTAGGTCTCAAGAGGAGGCTAAATTAGGGTTTTTGAGGAAGTTGCAAGTCCGAAATTGCAGGGTCGAAGTTGTAGGACGAGTTGTAGTATCAAAGCTGGTTGGTCGAAGTTGCAGTGTATAACAGTTTGGTGCAAAATCGAGGAAGAACTAGAAGAAGGGTTGACTTGGTATTAGGATAAGGACTTGGTCTAGGGTTTTCGGTCTTTGTGTATGATCTGAAAATGATTGCTAGTTATTTTTGTGCTAGTATCATTTCCAAATATAATATTCTCGTTGCTCTAGTTTGCTTATTCATCAAGAGTTTGTCCATGAGCATGTGATTGTCAATTCAATTTACTTGGTGAAATTTAGTGTTTTTCATAAACTTAAAAATCACAATTTTAAATGACTGAACAACAACAAATATAAACACAAAAAACACACATAATAGAGCTCAATACACCAAATTTTGTTGAAGGAGTTCACCCCTCCTGGGCTGCGTCTACTTGGTCCAGCTTCAAAGTGTGGGCCTTTGTATTAGCTTCAAGTGTGTTCAAATTGTTGTTACAAGCTTCAAATGTAATTGGAACCTATTCCAATGAGTTTAAAACATCAAAATATACCATAAATGACTTTTTGTTTGCTCAATTTGGATTCTAGATGCTCTGGCAATGCCTCCAACACCTGGTGGCCCTAGGCTTCAAAAATTTTCAAATGCACAAAAACACCTGTAGATGACCTCTTCTACCTCTGCAACCTACTTCACTGAGTTCCTAGCATGTCAATTAGCCAAGAATTCCTCTTTCTGAGCTCTTTTTAGGAGAAAATTGCCTAAGTTATGGCAAAAACTGTATTTCCCCCAATTTCTCGACTATTTATGGAATATTCCTAGTTAAAATTCTAAAAATAGACACTCCGCCAAGTTTGGTGTGCTCCCCTAAAATTCCACTAGACTAAACTGGAATTATCTTAAGTTAAATGACATTCATTAATTTTGGGTTAGCGCTAAGTGCAATTAATAGTTAGCCCTTGCGCTGGTCGTAGTGCTTGGTCACATGGTGGAGGGGCTGGCCCCTTCGCGCTCCACCGAACCCACTGCTGAACGGTTAAGTAAATGTCGGTGGCATATCCTTTTAAAACACGCTCCATGGCATAGTGGTAAGAAGGTTAGTTTGTGGGGCGGAGGTCTGGGGTTCAAACCCAACCGTGCCTCATTTCCTTGTTACCATAACAATAATATTCAACGACCATGGTATAATTGACTCACCATATGTTAAAATACGTGGACTCGACAAAACATTCATGAACCTTTAACTCACCATATGTTAAAATATGTGGACCCAACGAAACATTCATGAACGTTTGGCATGATTTGAACGAACATGGTATAATTGACTCACCATATGTTAAAATATGTGGACCCAACGAAACATTCATGAAATTTTTGCATGTTAAAATATGTGGACCCAACGAAACATTCATGAAATTTTGGCATGATTTGAATAGACCTTAGGATTTAATAAACTTACCATAACATTAATATTCAACGACCATGGTATAATTGACTTACGATATGTTAAAATATGCGCACCCAACGAAACATTCGTGAACCTTTGGAACGAAACATTCGTGAACCTTTGGCATGATTTGAACGGACCTTAGCATTTGATAAACCGTTGCACTATGATTTATGATAAGACCTCTGGCATTTATATGTGGAACCTTTGGCATGATAAACCGTTGCACTATGATTTATGATAAGACCTTTGGCATTTATATGTGAAACCTTTGGCATGATTTGAACGGACCTTAGTATTATATAATATAATATATAAAATTTGTAATAGCATATATTATAAATAAATAAATAAATAAATAAATAAATATATATATATATATATATATATATATATATATATATATATATATATATATATATATATATATATATATTTATATAAACTCATAATTAAATAATAAATAAATAAAAACACAATTTCCACCTTAGAATCATTAGGAAATTTACCTCCACATAGACCAAAATCGCGAATTAGAAAGTGCCACTTGTCACAACCTCATTGGCATAAATCTGTAGAATATTTCAGAAGATTCCTTTTTGCTCACTGAGCTGCCATGTCAACAACCTGCAATTTTTTTCGCTGTTTGAGTAAACAGACAACAGACCATAACTTACTCACACGAACTAGGATTTTGATGAAATGAGTTGCATTGGAATCCTGGTGACGAGTTCTATGCCGTTGTCCTGGTTTTGAGCAATTATGAAAACTTTGATTTTTGAGCTAAACACTGAGCATGTGTATCAACGACCATGGTCCTTAGGTGGCATTTGTGCTGGATTTCTGGTTTGAGATTATTTCCGCTTTGTTGAGTTCGATGTTTATCTTGAACATTTTGTAATTCCCGTAATCTGATTATTCAGCTTTCAATATTTTTTAGACAGTTTAAAACAGACTTTCAAACCATTGTGAATGATTTTAAAATTTTCTACGTGGTTATTTTTTTCGGAATTTGAGCTCGATCTTTGTTTCACTACGCCATACATTGATTTTGAAGCCTGAAACTCTCAGTTTGAGCTTTATAGTGAACAAAGGGGATTTATCCGGATCAAGTCTGTAGTATGAGGTATTTAAAAACCCTCATTTATATCGATTCATCTCTCGAGTCTATGATGCAAAGCATTTAAAATCTTTCGGGTCTACTTTGTGAAATCTCTTCCATTATATTTTTGGGTCTAGTATGGCTCCCATCTTCGCGAAGATAATTGTCGGCCCAATTCTCTCTGCCTCTAAGAGTCAAGCTCCTGCCCATATTGTCAGTGAAGCCCCAGCTCCCATTGTGCAGGTGGTCAAGGCCTCACTAGATGTGGCCTTGAAGTTTTCTGTAAGTGCCTTAATCTGCCGGTTTAATGGCTTTTGGCCGCGGCTGAAAGCTCTCCATAGTTGGATCTCAGAGGTATGGAAACCTGTCATTTCTGATGAAATTAATATCTACCCCTGTGCTAAGGGTTTCTTTATAGTACATTTTGAAAACTCTAAAAGCAGACAATGCATTTTAGATTCTGGACCTTGGTTTTGGGAAAACTCAGGCCTATTCATGAAGCCATGGGACCCATCATCCGACCCCTCAACAACAGTCATAACCTCAGCACCAGTTTGGGTCAGATTGCCAAACCTACCTTTGCATCTCTAGAATCTCTCCTCGCTACAAGCCATCAGAAATGCAATTGGAAAATTTTAGTGCAGGTGCCCAGAAACAGAAGAATATGTCAGAACCACCTATGCACACATCTGTGTAGAAATGGACTTCAGCGCCGGATTCCCAGCTGAAATAATCCTAACAAGCAAAGACTATATATGGAACCAGAAACTCGACTGTGAAAGTGTCCTCTTTAGATGTCGATCCTGCTTTGAGACAGGCCATCTAGCCAAAAATTGCCCAAAAGTCTCCCAGAAAAATTCTGCTAGAAAGAATCACCATAGACCTACATGGTGGGAAGGAGCAAAAAAGGAACATTACACTATCATCAAGGAATAATACTCTCTAGAAAACTCAGAATCACAAGAAATCAGTTAAGAAATAAACAACCCTCAAGACAAGCAGGGGGAAAGCCCTGCCCAACAACAAAAAAATGAACTCGACAGCCCCTCAAGCATCAACAATTATGAGGATGCGAATACTGTGCAAAATAAATCTTCATTTTGCAGCAAATCAGATCTCCCAGATCCCGAAGATAAGCCACCAGTGTCCCAAGAATCAGAAGAGATGAAGGAGGTGCAAGATAAAGGAAGTTGGAAGACCGTAGAGAAGAAAAAGAAAGCTACAACACCAATCTCGCCAAGAATGACAAGAAGCCAAACAATTAAGAACTAAGAAAATTATAGGTCTGATAGACCAAAGTTTGGTCTAAGTGGACGTTAAACATCATCATCATCATCATCATTTGAAGCAAATTATAAGAAGATAAGAGTTTGGGGGCTTTCCTTGTCGAGAGCCTAATATTTGTGTCCTTTATTGTTGCTATTATTATTTTTTATATTGTTTGATGAAAATATCTAACTAAAGAGCATAAATAAGATAAATAAGACTCACAAGTAAATATCAAGAAAGGAATATAAGATTAATGGCTACCACTTTCCATTTTCCAACTTGTAGTATAAAGCTATGAAAACTAATTGAGCATAACATTGAGGCAAAGGAAAATGAATGGGGAAAGAAGTCATTTAGTTATTAAAATTAGGAGTTTCAATCTCTATAATTTAGAAGGGTGTAGATTTTGAACCCTTCCATTGTGGAAGAAACCTTGATATATAACATGTCCAAGCTAGCTAAGAATGCATCGGAAGGCTTAGATATGTTTATTGTTCTTGAGTTACCCGTTATTTGGTGTATTAACGAAGTGGGACAATAGTTATTTCCTCCTTCACCCTTAATGCGAATACTCAACGTTCAATTCTACATAGGATGCCACATTATTATCTAGTTATTTAGTTATGCTTTATAATGTCCATAAGAAAGTATGCAAGCCATCTCCCTATTTCCACTTTTAATAAATTATTAAGGCAATCAAATATTCTCAAAACAACCTTTATTGCATTCATTTTAGCTTCAAAATCCTCTTTTATGACAACTTTATCATCTTGTGTGAGACCAAGGCCCTTTAGATCTTTTACGGTTACACTTGCTTTAAAGTAAACTTGAGTTATTCTTTGCTTAATGACATTACATGTTTTGATCAGTGGTCACTATACATAGATCTTGCCATTTCCTTATTGAAAATAAGGCACCTAATTTACATTTCAACTACTAAATTCCAAAATACAAAGTCAACTAGATGTATAAACCAAACTATAACTCATTTTTCTTATTACAATAGTTGTTGTTGTTGTTGTTGTTGTTTTATTATATATATATATTATTATTATCGTTTTATGTTTGTCATTTTGAAGCCTTTCGACTATATAAACCAAATTAATATTTTTAATGCGGTTGTGCTAGTATATTAATTAATTTAAAAGTAAAAATGACAATTATTTTTGAGATAAATCTCAATCCTTCTAACTAATAATAAAATATTTGGTGGATATTTTGAGAAGGTTTAATTCCTACCATCTACCCAATAATTCTTAAGTTGGTGCGTCTATATTTTGGAATTGGAAGGGAGCTTACAAATTAAAGAATTGCATACATACTCTACTCACCTTTGGCTTTGACCCTTTAAGAGGAAAAACAAAATTTTAACTATTGAACCCACTAAAAAATTAATTTGTAAATTTTATTTATTATTAATTCATCTCACATGCATATTAATTTTTATATTTATCACATTTTAAAAATAATTTCTATAAATAAACTTATTAAATTTTGTATTTGTCATATTTATATTTTAATAAATTTACCATATAATATAATATATGGTATTATTATATTAATTAATTCTTTGGTATTATTTTCTTTTAATTCATCTCACATACATATTATTAATCTATATATTTATTATATTTTAAAAATAAATTATATAATATTATATATTGTATTATAATATTAATTAATTGTTTGATGTTATTTTTTACTAATTCATTTTAGATTCTCATTTCATTTTAACTCAAATGAAATTCAAACTTTGAATTTTTTGGTTTACATGATACTTCATAATAGGATGATCACTAATTGAGTTGCCCCGTGGGCTTCTAACATACATATTTTTTTTTGCTAGTTGAAAATTTTCATTTATATGGAAATATTACATCATTGCCCAATGTTTTGCAAAATCCTACAAACCTTCTTGTTAATAGATTTGTTGGCTAGTAGGTAGTTTCCAAAAATGATTACACGATGCCAAAAGGAGTTTGCACTCCAAAACCAATCAAGGGGAACGCAAAACCAAAATACCAACAAGCTCAAGACACAACATATTGCCATTAGGATTCTCATGAAGTTATCAGAGTAGGATTCTTCAGTCTTGAGCCAAGGGGAGGTGGAGGCTCAAATTCATAATGTACATGGTTTTCCATATGATCCAATCAACCATCCATACATTCTGGGATTTTAGCATGCGCCATTACTCCCATTGAATGCTTACCAAGTTTTCCAGAATAAAACATCCCTCGTGAAAATTCCATGTAATAAAAGTTAATAAAGGAAAAAATAATAACCACGGGTGATCGAACACTTATTCCAAGCTGAATGGCAGGAATAACATCCTTGTGGGTGTTCATTTCAATTATTATTGCTAAAGGAAATGGAAAGGAAAAATGACATTTTTGACACATTCATTTATGAAAATAATGGAAGATAGGAGAAAAGGAAGGTGAAATGTCACAAGTTGCATGTGAGGAGAAAAATGAAGGAAAATAATGGAAAATGAAGAAAATAGAGGCCTGATTGATAAAAAGGCTTCTAAGGATCAATTGGTACCTTTTGTTAGTTTAGTGTTGGATCTCTCTCATTATTCTCTCTCTCTCTCTCACTCTTAGACACTTAGAGTTTTCTTGGAGCACTTTGGCATTGGATCAAGAAAGGAAAATAAGGCAAGAGGAAGGAAGGAGCAAGCAAGGAAGAGCAGGATCAAGCAACTACAATAGGATTATTTGCATGTATCGATTTGCATGTGTGATTACCTTGCAAGATTTGGCATGCATGGTATTGCGTGTGGTTATTTTCTATCATGGCATGGGTTTTTCCAGATGTGATAGTGTTTTTAGCCCATCCTTACCATTTCCGGATAACCATGGTGGGATGGGGTTCTCATGTTTTGGTTTAGTTGGATTTCCGGATAGATTCAAAGCCAAGTGAGGTGGATCTATGAGTGATAGAACACATGGCCTAGTAAATCCTAAACCAGACTGTGGGTTGCAGTAAAGACAGATATTGTGTTTCCTCAATTTAGGGCCTAGTGATTTGGTGTGGATTGCGGTAAAGCCTGAGAGGTGGGTGCTCTCCATAAGGACTAGGAATACCGGGTTGGGATATACGATAAATACTGGAGAGTGTGTCTTGGTTTAGGGCCTATTAATCCCTGGATCAGACTGTGGATTGCGATAAAGCCCGAGATACTAGGATATAGGAAAATTCCTCAAGGTGTAGGTGGAGAAATCTGGTGGCATCCATGCTTGTTTTGGCCAAGTGATCAGGTGGAGATAATGGTAAAACCTGTTATGTGTTTATTGATTTGGCCTAGTGATTTAGTGTGGATTACGATAAATCATGGTTTTTATTGATGAGGGTGAGGTGGTTTAGCCTCGGGATGTCCTAGTTGGTTCTTTTGGTTTGAGTCCCACATTCATGCTTGGAATATGGCGTAGGGGTGATTGGCTGAAGAGAGATTTGGCTCAGCCAATCTATGGTTGGGTGGAACGTGGTAGTCCCATCCCGGGTTGGCTTTTGAATTCGTTAATAAGAGGTTCTCTCCTTGAGATCTTATGTGTAAATGTATTGGTTTATATGTGGATTCTATGGCTAATGTATCCTTGATATTTATGTTGATATTATGATGGTTATAAGCATGTATTATGGTAGTGATGATGTATGGTTGTCCTCATGTTTTGATTTGTAAATGAATGCAAAATGTATCTATGACCTAATAGATGATAGTGCAACTAATGATATAAGGGAAAAATTATTCTTAGAAAATTTCAGATAAGTATGAGAACCATATGCTCATATTTGTGGTTTATACGTGTAGCTTACATATTTGTGACATGTTTGACGAAATGCCTGTCATGGCCAGTAGGGGTCCAGACAAGTCCTTGTCAATGTTTTTGAAAATGTATCATTTTTTTGTTGTTATAATTCATTTATGAACTTGTCATTGAGTTTTGGGAAGTGACCTGGGCTCTCGGCTTGAAAAAGTGGATCAAATACTAGGGACGCTTTCACAGGTATGTGGGAAAACATCCCTGGACACACACATGCATATGTTGTGAGAGCATCCAGAGCCTCCCAGACACACTCATGCCTATACTGTGGGAGCGTCCGAGGGTTTAATGGTCTAAAACCTCAATGGGACCTAAGGGCTAGTTACCTGATTGGTTGGGAGGGTTCCTGGGAGTCTTGTTGCTGATTTGGAAGGTCTGTGTGATGTGTTTCCATAGATCCCACTTCCTTAAGGTCACCTACGAGGTTGAATCATATTAGCCTCTCGTCACATGTTTACCCCGATTGGCCGGTTACTTGGGTAGATATGGGAGGAGGGGATTACAGAGTGGTATCAGAGCATGGTTCACCCCTTAGAATGGATGAGCTGTGTTTTTTGGCCATGCATGTTAGTTGCACATGTGTTAATCATCCTTGTGGTCTATTTTCTTATTTCAAATGCATGGTGTCAGCCATGGCTGTAGTGATGTTGCCATGTGAAAGAGGATGTTGTTGTTGTGAAGTGCATCGCCATGAGTGTATGATTGGTTATGCATTGCAATGTGTTTGTTGTGCATACATGTCAGTTGCATATGTGTTCTGTATGTTTGTGGTCTATGTGTTTGTTGCGTATGCATGGTGGTGGTCAATGTGGCAGTTGTGTCGCCATGTGGAAGTTGACGGTGTCGTTGTTGGATGTGATCATCATGAGTGCATGTCGGTTATGCTTATGAGTGTCATTGTCTATATGTTGTTATGTATGCATTGTCATGATTATAGTTGTTTTCCATGAGGAAAATATAGGAATTTTAGGTCATCATGATGTTGTTGATATGTTATGATGTTGGTGTGTTGGTTGAGATAGAACAGGAGATGCAGATCATCAAGGTGAAGTTGCAGCACTAGAATTTGGGGTAAGATAAGATCGTCATACACGTATTTTATGAATGGCATGCATGTATGTTAGTTAAGGGATTGTTATATACATGTTTGTCATTTTATTGCTGCTGTGGTTACATGCGTGATAAATGTTAGTGAGTCAGTGTGGTCGTATGCACGTGTGTCAAATAGTCGTGAATGATAGTAATGTGTTGTTATATGCATTATTGTTGTTGTTTTATGTTAGTTAACTTGATGAGTATGCTATATGTTGTTGATAAGTATGCTATATGTTAACTTGTTGATTGTTATAGGATAGTTAGCATGATGATTATGCTATATGTTGTTGATGAGTGTGTTACGTGTTAACTTGTTTCTTTTATATGTTAGTTAGCTTGATGATTAGGGTTATTGTATTGATATGTTTATGTTATATGTATCATGTTGATTTGGATTGGCCCATACAAATGGTTATGGTTACGATAATCAGATATGAGTTAATATATTGTGATATTATGTCATACTAATCTAGGCTAACTATGCATATGTGATTTTTATGCATGAATGACAATTGTTTATGAGTTTATGATGTGAACATGTTAGCTAGTTACTATTATGGACATGATGACCTTATTTATGTTTGAGTTGATATGTTGTGAAGTTATATCGTGTTAATCTAGACTGATTGTGCAGACAAGAAAGCCTCCCCTGAGATACATTAATGTATGAGTTTTCTTATGCCATCTATTTGGTTTATCTAGCATGTTATGTTTACAAGTTATCTGAATGTTTGGTTAATTGCATGATATGAATATGCGACTGAAAGATTGCACGAATGAATGGTCTTGTTTTAAGAGGGTTGTACTAACGATTATGTGCTGAGACAATTGATATGTACTTGAGCGTAAATGTGTGCTAGTTGTAGTATTATGATTTTGACTATTATTTGATTATGACATGGTTGTTAGTCTTGGAAAAGGTTGATTTCAAATTTATATCTATGATGTATTGATATTTGGAACATGTGATTGACATGTGTGAGCAGTTGCAGGGAAGCATGCTTGGCATTAGCATGAAAAGGTAATAGATGATTTATTTATATAACTAACAGTTGGGTGATTTGACAATGCATAGTCAGATTCATGTGCAGTAAGGTAAGGGTAAAATAAAGGAATTGGGTAAGAATTCCTTTGGCTATGTTTGGAAACTGCAACTCCAAACGAATGAGTGCTCTACTTACATGAAGTCTTCTTAACCTTGACTTTGTTTGACATAATGTGGATACATGCTATATTCGTAAACATTTATTTGAAAGGTATAATAACTGGTTTCCATCTATGGATGTATTCATCAAGGAATTGGAGTTTCTTGAGAGGTGTGCATGTTTAGTTAAAAGGAAAAGTGCTTGGCACAACAAGGTAAGATAACTGGTATATTATTATATTTATTTACATTTTGACAATTATGTGTGCACTATAATGGAGGTGATGGCATGGAAAGAGATTTCCATGAAATATTGAAGAAGGATCGGGCTGAGATTTCCTTTGGAAGTATTGGGAACCATGGGGATTGAGTCATGGTGTTTGTTGCTAGTCTTGTGCTTTTGGTATTTTGTGATTTGTATGAGCTTGATTTATGGGTTTTGTCTGTGTTTAGTGCAAGGCCTTGCCACTTTGTTTGTGGTGTCGTATTGCTTTGGGTTTTAATGGTTTTCCTCTTGTTTATTTCTTGTTCTTTCCTTTTATGTTTTGAGGATATTGGGAATTAGTTGGGAAGGAGAAAAGTTAATGGATCTTAGGGAGATCTGAATCAAACCCAACATGTGATGCAAGTCTCAGACGAAACACGATGCACAAGTAAGGACAGTTGAAGGCAAGAGTATGATAGTGAATTGGACTGGTTGGGTCCATTAGTGTAAATGGACGGTGACAGGACATTCATGAGAAAGGTAATCAAGTAAGGTAAAGTGAATATACTTCTGGTGCCAGATGCCTTGGCTATGTTAGGAATTGTTGTTCCCAATGTTTTTCATACTAGGCATGCATAAAGGGAGTTCTCTTAACCTTGACCTTATGATATCTGGTAATTATGTTGTGATCATGATTATGATATTGTACATATGTATATATGCTTGTATGTATGCTAATTTCTGACGGAATCATGATTGCTTTAGGATTGTTTTGTGCTATAATTCACATGTATATATGTATGTATGTATGTCGTTGTCTGACAGGGTCATCATGAATCATTCTCGTGGAGGAATGATTGCTTATGAAGGTGAATGGCTAAAAAGGTTCTTGGCTTATGAGGAATCAAGTGGGAAGAATAACCCTGACATATCTACAAGGTCAATATCATATGGGTATGATTTGATATTATGTGATTATACTATGCATATGTTTATGTTATGGCAGGTGATGCTGAGGGGTACATCAACGGAATGAAATCATTATGATATGTGGAATTTTGAAGCATTCATGCATAGTGGAGAGACACTAGGAGCAAGGTTTCTTTGTGGGTTAATGTGTGTTATATGGATGTGCAATACTACTGTTGTGTGTATAATTCATATGCAATGCTAGGTATAGATGGTGCTATGTACATGTTGGATATGCGGTGTTGTATACAGACCGTACTGTGCGGATGTTGGAACATCGTAATTACCGAGCAGAATTACCCGAGATCTGTTGCAGAAACTTCGCAAAGAAGACAGACGAGGGTAAGGTGCCGTCGGAGTAGTCCATGGTGGCAGGCTGAGGGAGTCGGTGGGGTCTCAAGTGTCGGCTACAGTAGGGTTTTAGATGCCCCAAGTCCAGTCTTTGTTCCATTCTGTCCCAAAACCACTGTAAGGGTGTATGCAAGTCCGTCCCCCGACTGTTGAGCCGCCATGCGAGGCCGTAGATGAACGAGCACAAAAACAAAATCTGCAAACCCTAACTCTTCTTCTAGCCCCCATCCAAATCCCACCTTGTAGCGAGATTATGTGCCTTAATCATTTATTCATTTTATTATTATTATAGATATGTATATTATTTTTATAATCAAATTATCAATATTTATTTCATAATAATTTTAATTATCATTAAAAATATACAAAATGGACATTAAGTATTTCATTACTCTATTAAAATATTAAAATTCTCTAAATATATAACCATATATATATCATTTTTTCTTCAATGATTTTATTATAATTCTTACCCTTAATTTTATATTAAAAGTGTTGTTTTCCCTTCAATTCACACCATAAATGGCTATTTCCGTAATCTCAAATCATGGTTCTTTTAGGAGGAACACTCTTATATTTGACACTTTCATATATTAAAATATTTATTTAGTTGTAATGTCATTTTGTCTTTTTAAAGAAAATAGAGAAAAATCTATATAACACATATTACATTAATTTTTTTTACAGATAAGTCATATTAATAACCATTATATTTCATAACTTCATCGTTAAATTTAATTAATAAGCATACAATATGAGTAAGTAATTTAATTCATGTGAGTAAGAGTCAAGCAATCTAAGAGAAAGTGATTTTCATCTTCAACAGTCTTAGTATCACAATGGTGACAGATTCTTCCATCCAAAGTGTTTTGAGATGAAATTTAATGTTTATAATAAACTCTTGTGTATATATCATTAAAAAGAAATTTTTTTTTATAAAACAAGTCAAAGATGAAGAATATGTATTATAAATATTTTAATAAAATTAATATAATAATAATAATAATAATGATATTATTAAAAATCAACATTGTAATTTTGAATTTAAGATTGAGAGAAATTAAACCTTTCTCAAATTTCAAAAATCTCTTCAAAATTAGATTGAATATATTTCTTTTTCTCAAAATTTACACTTCAAAAATCTCTTCAAAATTAAAATAAATCTATTTTAATTTTTTAATATAACATATTTTTTTGACATAGTCGGTTACTGATTATATTCCAAAAAAAGAGGGGAGGCAGAGCTCCATTGCATCCGAGTTTCAAAGAGAGCGAAAAAAGAGGGGTATCACACCAAAAATCCAGCCTCTTGGAAAGTGACTACTATTACTATACTTAACACTTGACTTTGTGTAAATCCACACAAAATGAAACAACATGACAATGAATTTAAAAGACATTGGATATAGTAGATAGGCTGTCCCTAGACCTGCCAAAAGAATGGAGTATAGTTAGCCCTTTTGGTTTCATTATTCGTTGGAGTTATTCGGAGTCCCAAGGTTGCTGTCCGAGCTAGTGTTGGCTGCATTTTTGGTGCTTGTGATTGGCATAGTTATTTTTTCCATCATGTAGTGGTGGCTTTCCAGAGCTTCTTTAATATGCACATAGTGGTTACTAACTCCTCTCAGCTGTTCTGTAAGAGAATGAGCTCTGTAATGGAGGAATTTAATGTCCGAGACATGCTTCTCTTAGGTGATCTTGAGCTGTGCCTTTATTTTCTCGTGTTCTGCTTGCATGTCGGAGCAGTGAAAACAATCCTCACTTTTCATGTCGACTGTAGGAAGAGAAGATTGAAAAGGAACTGCAGCAGGATGAATGAGGGGAGTGGAGGATCTGAGATCCAGCAAAATCAGGGAAGGTCTACAAAAGACACTGCAGGAAGATAATATCCCTGCATAGAATGGAGGCACAGGAACGTCATTGCAGAAGGGGAGAGAGTGCCAAATTGGGGCGGCTCGAAAGGAGGAGCGTCGAGTCATAGCACCGAAGAAAATGCAGGGGAGAGTTGATGATATAGAGGGACAAGAAGAGAAATAAATAGGGGAGAGGGAGGAGGGGAACATGCGAGGGGAAGAGGGGATAAGGTGGGGAGAGGGGGACATAGTCACAGGATAGGAGAGGGGGGAGGGATGGGCATGATAGAGGATCAGAAATGAAATGGAGAGGGCATATGTAATGAAGAAGACCATCATGACAAGGGAGGACATGGGAATAATCAAGGGATTTGGGTGATTTGAGAGGTACCTAGAGATAAGAGAAGACCATGGGGTTTGGAGCAAGTTGAGTTGGCCAAAGAGTCATCTTTTTTGTTATTGCCTCTAAGAATGTGATAGAAGGCTATGTTCCCAATGTTCTGAGCCAGGATGCGGTTTCTGACTATAATTTTGTTGAGAGCAATGTTGGGGGTCATTGAGGCATTTAGCATCATTAAGATAACTATAGAGGAGTCTTCAAACACCAATGAATTTTTTATTTTAAGCTTCTTAATTGATTGAAGACCTTGCATTAGGGCATATTCTTCCGCCTTTTTGTTCAACATTAGGCCTAGGCCCCATTCGAAGGAAGCTATATGATTTCCATGTTCATCCATGATGAGCCCCCCCGCACCAGCTGCCCCAGGATTTGAATTTTATGCACCATCAAAGAAGAGCTTGGGTCAATGGATACCATCGAGCCATTCTAAGAATTCATTCTCTTTTAGTCTTACCTTCCACTACTTTTTATAATTGGGCTGCCTTGTTGGAGGCCTTTGGTAATTAGGGAGGTGGTCAAGCACGCATTTGAAGATTTGCCTTTCCTAAACTTGCATATCGTTAACATTGAAGTAGTTGTTGTTCTTTGCAAGGATGGATTCAACAGTTAGGCTCCAGGTCTTACTCTACACCTTTCTCAAACAAGGTTTTTGATCTTGGAAGATGACTTTGTTTCTCATAAGAAATATGTTCCAAAGGAGGAAATAAGGCAGTGTCCTAAATTTTATTGATTATGTTTGTTTGTTTGTTTTAATTTTACATAAGGATGTTTCTTTTTCCACATAGCTATGGAGTCTTTAATAGAGGTGTTTTCTTCAATCTCCATGATAAGGGGAGAAGTGATAAATTTCCAACAGTTTTGAGCAAAGGGACAAGCGACAAAGAGGTGTTGAATAGATTCCTTAGTAGCATTATAGAGGGGACAATTGGAGCCCCCCTGGATGCCTTTCTTTTACAAGTTATTTGCCATCAGGGTCTTCCCCTTTGCTAAGGTCCAAATTATTTTTTTTTAAAATTTTGGGAAGAGCTTCTAATTTCCATACCTACTTCCAGATGACCCATGATGGAGAGGAGGAGAATTCACCACGAAGGATCTCATATCCTGCTTTGATGGAGTAGGAAGACCTAGTGGGGTCCCATCTGAAACCATCTTCTTCTCCCATTGCCAGGGGAGCGACATCATTGAGCATACTCATGAGATTTGATCTGTCATTATGGAGATGAGGAGGGAGATTTGGAAGTAGCCAACCATCCCAAAGATGATTGATTTCATTCCGACTAGAGATTTGATTTAAAGTGTTGATTCCAAGCCCATGGAGGTGGTGTTGAATGCGAAGGAGTCCCGAGTCATTTGCAAGGGGTGACTTCCCCATGATCTTTTTATTCCATATGTCAATGTTGACGCCCCCATGAGGAACTTTGGAGATGTGGGCATGCAGGAAGCCTACAACTTTCTTACAGAGAGACCAAATGCGAGAGCATGGTTTATTGGGGATGGATTGATAAAGTAAGTGTTTTTTGGGCCAGAGAGGTATTTCCGCTCTAGAAATTGTTTCCACCATAAAGGTTGCTCTATTATAAGCCCCCAAACAATTTTACCTCCAAAGGCTAGATTCAATAATTGGGTAATGCGTATGAAAAGGCCTCCATTCTCATACATATCGGTGACATGTCTCCATTTAATTAGATTTAACTTCCTTTTATCTTGCTTGCCTCCTTGCCATAAAAAATCCCTGAGTATTACCTCCATTTTGTTATGAATACTGACTGGTGCTTACAGCAAGGAGAGGTGGTATAGAGGAAGTGCCAGAAGAACATATTTTATTAGGACTAAATGCCTAGCCATGTTGAGCCAAGAGGCTCCCCATTATAGAATTTTCCTCTTCATATTATCAAGAGTGATGTTCCACACCTCATTACCTAGAGATCTACAACTTACTGGCATCCAAAGATAGTTAAAATATTTCCAGTTCCATTTGTATGGGACCCCAAAATTTGAGCTACGCTATGAATTGTGTTCTGGGTGGCATTCCAACCATAGATATAACTTTTAAATGAATTGATTTCTCCTCAAGAATATTGCATGAATCTGACGAGAAGAATTTTAAATCTTCTGGAAACTATGCATGAAGCTCCTCCCATCAATAAGGTATCATTGGAAAATTGCGAGTGATTCATGTTTTTTGTCCCATTGCAGAATTTTATGCCAGTAATTAAGGCCGATTTGCGATTGAAGTCCAAAGCTCTGCTAAAGGATTCAACCATGAGAATGAAGAGGAAAGGGGAAAGAGGGCATCCTTGCCTGAGTCCTCTAGAGGATTGGAAAAAAGGACTAGGTCTCCCATTGACTAGAGGGGAGATCCAAGGGAGAGAGATGCATGCTTGTTTGAGAGAGATAATTTATTCATTGAATCCCATTTTTCTTAAGACATAGTAGAGAAAGGAGTGTCTAACTCCGTCAAAGACATTGGCAAGGTCCAACTTCAACAGAAACCCCTTTTCCATTCTGCTCTTACTGGAATGTATGGCTTCTTGAACCGGCAGTAGGTGTTGGAGATTTGCCAATTGGCTAAGAAGCCTCCCTAATTTCCTGAGATAAGGCTGGGGAGAAAGGATTTGATGCGGGTAGCAAGGATTTTTATGATGATTTTGTAAGAGGAGTTGCATAAGGATATAAGACGAAATTGGAGAAGGAAGAAGGACGAGATTCTTTGGGTATGAGGTCTAGATAGGTCGAGTCGGTGAATCTAACTATATTTTTTTTCCTTTTACTCCAATGTATCATTTTGATGAGATCCTTATTGATTACCTCCCAAAATATTCGATAGAAGCTAATAGAAAAACCATTTGGTCCTGGAGCTTTGTCTGGTTGAAGAGTCAATATCACCTTAATAATCTCATCTTCGCCAATATATTTGGTTAAGAAAGCATTGTTTTCTTCAGTAATCAAGTTCAGGGTGTGCCTTAATAGATATTCATAATCCTCTAGCCCCTTGTTTTATGTTAAGAGACTTTTATAATGCTGGTGCATTGCCAATTTGATCTCAACTTGAGAATTTCAGGTGTTTCCCTCATCATCTTTTATAATTGTGATAGTGTTTTTAGAAGTTTTGATTTTTGATTGGTTTTGGAAGAATGTGGTATTCTTGTCCCCTGCTTGAAGAAGCAATGAAAGATGAAATAATTTGACTAGTACTCGACCAACCTCAACTCCAAAATCTTGCTAGAGTTTCTCCTTGACTCAAAGAAGAACAATACTATAACAATTAAAGGAGAGAGTAATGATCGACATTCTGGTAGAGGAAATGGATAATAACCGCCCCCATGAGTCACCCTAGAAACATCCTATCTTGTTACTTCATCAAAGAATAAAATATTGAGAAAAAAGGGGCCCCATCTTGAAAAAGGACCCACAAATATGGAAGTGGACAATTCTACTACTCCAGAATGGGCGGTATCACACATGGTCGAGACTCAAAAACTAGTTGAAGAATACCATTCATAATACCCACTATGATAGGACTACTAAGAAACTACAATTTGAGAAATTACATGTGATAAATAAGGATATTACCAATCAATGGAAGTCCAAGGTGGACATTCAAGGGGACCTAAAAAACTCCTAAAATTACATCAAACTATAGGGGATTCCCTTGCTCACTTTGTCACCGAGAAAGAGGTAGAGAATCTGAGGTTGAAAAGAAGAATAAATGAACTTGAAGAGGCTCTTACCCCCACTCCCCTATTCATGACCCCTCTGGCCATCCAAGCACTTGAAGTTGCAACAAATACACTAAGCACACCCTAGAAAGAAAGAAAAGAAACTCATTTGTTAACTGGAATTTGATCATATGTCACAATGAACATACATAAGCAACTCGAAATTATTGAAGAAGCATGGGAGGTTTCTCTACATTTGAGAAACCTGGCTCAAAGAATTTGTTCGTTCACTGGATATATGAACAAATATATTGAATATGATTAACAATTTTTTCATAATAAGTTGTCAACCTTCATCAATAAAATCAATACTCTGAGTTAATTATTTCCAAAGAACACAACAAGGCCTCCCCAGAGGAAAAATGATTAAATAGTTCAAGGTAGGCTAGTTTGTAATAATAAAAATGTTACATGATACTATCATGGAGTGCTCTAGTATTGATAACCATAGGAGTAACATCTTGCTCAAAACAAATAAATTTTTCGAAGACTTGTGAGGCCCACGAATGATTAGGGACTCAATGTTGATCCCTAAAGATATATTGAAAGAAAAATTGGATATTATTAAAGCCTCATTGGGTGCTGGATTCGACAACTTTTTTGAGTTTCCTGAAGCCTAAATCAAGAAATGGTTGGTCATGTTTGTTAATGAAAATAAGGACCAATTTACTATGGTGGAGAAACTACAGTGAGATGTGTATGACCTAGAGGAAGGATCTTTAGATTAAGTGTTAAACAAGACATAACAATCCTACTGATGAAGGAATTTATTGAAGAGTGGCTTAGAAATTCACTATATGAAATTGTTAATTATGAGTAATTTCCTTAGTGGTTAGATTAACAAGCTTCTAATAACTACAAATATACATGATTCTACAATAGCCGCAAAGTATCATCATCATTTCATTCCACACCACGTCCTTCTACAATTTTGTGTTCTTTATTTATTTTGAACAATTCCCCACTTTCTTCCAGTCTTTCACTGTCAAGCTTTATGAACTATCTTATATTTTTCTAAAGCTAATCTAATCTCTGACTGCAATTTTTTTTTCTCTTCCAAGTACCCTTACATTAATTGGTCCACTGGAGCACAAACTCAATCCCTTAGGGATGAATGCCTTTACATTTGCATTAAATATCAAGATTTTGTCAAGTGCTCTACGCACTTGGCTTTATTCAAATATATAAACTTATTCTTTGACTCTCACAAAGAGTTTTTTTTCAAGAGAGCATCTCATTTATGGTTCTAAGGATTTTAAATAAGTAGTAGGAATCTTGTGAATGTTTTCCTTATGAATTTAAATGCTTGAAATCATTTTGTAGACCTCTAAATAACTGCACCATATTCTATTTATTTTGTCTATTTAATTTGCTTCAAATGTCTCCCATCATGATATGTGAATGGATGAATGTAGTGGAATGAATCTTGAAAATACATTTATTTCTATTATCAATGTTTTATATTTATTTTGAAAACAAAATTTCCACCCTTTTTCTTCTTCTTTTTTTTCGAGGAAAATCTAGGAAAATCCACCTAATGGGATCACATCCTCCCACCCAAACTAATCAGAGCCTAACCTCGAGGGCATCGAGGATAATTGACCCTGTGACCTCCTAATGGAAAGGTTCTTTAGCAACAAGACCTTGACCAATTGAGCTAATGCTCGGGGCTAACACTTGGTCCACTTATAAGTGCATGTGTTGAGTTTTTACTTTTTGATATTTGAGTTATTTGGATATTTGAGTGTGTGAAAAGAGGAGTACCACCTATATAGAAACACAGAGGGAACCTAAAAACATGTGCTAAAAGGTTGAATATTTTTCCTGACCAGAAAAGACATCAACAAGAGTGAAGAAGGATAAAAGCAAAAATATTTTCTTGACCCTTGTGTCTTAAAGATAATCAAATATATATCATACACATTTTTTTTTGTCCTTTTGTCTTTTTTGAGATGGTATATAAGAATGTATATGGGATTATTTTATGATATGCATAACAGACTAAAAATATGAAAAAGAGAGGCTTTTGTACTACCCTTCTTATGTGAAAGAGCCATTTTAGTTAATGATATGAAGCTGGTAGCCACAATAGTGCCATGAGGCATATGCATAAATTTATATATTTTTTTCCATTAGGAAAAATAAATAAATCAGATAATTATACCTAGAGAAAGAAACAAAATTTTGATTACAAAATTGAGTGCTCTTTCTAACATGTCCATGCCTTCATCGTTCATGGCATGGAAGAGGAAATATAAGATGTTGCAAAAGATAGGAAAATAAAAAAAGGACAATTATCTTTTAAAAGAGTTTTAAAGGAGTGCATTGATATGAAATAAGACCGAAGGAATGCATGGTCAAAATGTATGTTGCATCAACTTGAAGATATAGATAATAAAAATAATGTATCCCTTACACAATTGATCCTTTATCAACTTTTCAAGGGGCTTATAACAAAATATTAGAATAAAGATATCCTAAAACTTATGTTTTTAATAAGCATGAAACAAATGTTTCATTATGGTATTATAAGGGTTAAAATGTTATAGATAAATACGAAATGAAAAGTATTCACCTTTGAAGTAAGGATGCAGTTCCCATATAAATGTAGAAAACTAGGAAAAAGGAGAAAAATAGTAATTAAAGCTTGATCCTTGGTAGTGTTGAGAAATCTAACTAGTTTTGATCTTCATAATTGTTGCACTCATTTCAATATGTATCTTATGTAACAAACAAGAAAAGAAAAGAAGTTTTAATTTTTAATTTTTTATAATTAAAGCATGGGTTTCATGCTCATAATTGATGGTCTTCTAGGTAAAAGCATGTTCTTCATGATTCTAGGGTTTGTTAGGTATTTAAGATTTATTATCATAAGTCAAAGAATTCAACATCCTGTTTATAAGACCCTTCAATGAAAAATGTAATTGTAAAAAGAATTATTTTTGAGTCTAGAAAGTCCTGGAAACTCCAAAAGTACAATTTGTCCCTCGCAACATTAAGTCGGCCTAAAGTAGGGAATTGGACCCTTGAGAAGATTAGATAAAAGAGGAGTTCGACCTCATTTGGTACTGACTCACTCCACAAGTTCAGTCTATCAAGAAATAGTTCGATTTGTAGCTAGGAAGCAGGAAGAAGTAGAGTGAAGGTCTAGGAGAAGAAATAAGGATGAAAAATCTCTATTTTAGGCTCTATTTTTCTCACACGTGCGAATTTATAGAGTTTCTGGTGCTATAGAAGGAGGTCGAAGTTGTAGGTTTGACTTGCAGTAGGACGAAGTGCAAAATATTATAGCTAGAAGGAAGAAAGCACTACCTTGACTTCGTTGGCCTTGGGAGAAATTGATTTCTCTAGGTAGGTCTCAAGAGGAGGCTAAATTAGGGTTTTTGAGGAAGTTTCAAATCCGAAATTGCAAGGTCGAAGTTGTAGGACAAGTTGCAGTATCAAAGCTGGTTGGTCGAAGTTACTGTGTATAACAGTTTGGTGCAAAATCAAGGAAGAACTAGAAGAAGGGTTGACTTGGTATTAGGATAAGGACTTGGTCTAGGGTTTTCGGTCTTTGTGTAATGATCTGAAAATGATTGCTAGTTATTGTTGTGCTAGTATCATTTCCAAATATAAAATTCTCTTTGCTTTAGTTTGCTTATTCATCAAGAGTTTGTCCATGAGCATGTGATTGTCAATTCAATTTACTTGGTGAAATTTAGTGTTTTTCATAAACTTAAAAAGCACAATTTTAAATGACTGAAAAACAAAAAATATAAACACAACAAGCACACATAATAGAGCTCAATACACCAAATTTTTTTGAAGGAGTTCACCCCTCTTAGGGTACGTCTTCTTGGTCCAGCTTCATAGTGTGGGCTTTTGTATTAGCTTCAAGTGTGCTCAAATTGTTGTTACAAGTTTCAAATGCTATTGGAACCTATTCCAATGAGTTTAAAACATCAAAATCTACCATAACTGACTTTTTGTTTGCTCAATTTGGATTCTGGATGCTCTGGCAATGCCTCCAACACCTGGTGGCCCTATGCTTCAAAAATATTCAAATGCACAAAAATACCTGTAGCTGAAATACCTGTAAATACTCAGGAACAGGTTATTCCTCTTTCTATAAATACCTGTAGCTGACCTCTTCTGCCTCTGCAACCCACTTCATTGAGTTCCTAGCATGTCAATTAGCCAAGAATGCCTCTTTCTGAGCTCTTTTTAGGCGAAAATTGCCTAAGTTATGGTAAAAACTATATTTCCCCCAATTTCTCGACTATTTCTGGAAGACTGCCAGTTAAAATTCTAAAAATAGGCACTTCGCCAAGTTTGGCGCGCACCCCTAAAATTTCGCTAGACTAAACTGCAATCAGCTTAAGTTAAACGACATTCATTAATTTTGGGTTAGCGCTAAGAGCGATTAATGGTTAGCCCTTGTGCTTGTCGTAGTGCTTGGTTGCATGGTGGAGGGGCTAGCCCCTCCGCGCTCCACTGGACTCACTGCTAAATGGTTAAGTATATGTCAGCGGCATATCCTTTCAAAACACGCTCCGTGGCATAGCGGTAAGAAGGCTAGTTTGTGGGGCGGAGGTCTGGGGTTCAAACCCAACCCCGCCCCATTTCCTTGTTACCATAACATTAATATTCAACGACCATGTTATAATTGACTCACCATATGTTAAAATATGTGGACCCAACAAAACATTCATAAACCTTTAACTCATCATATGGTAAAATATGTGGACCCAATGAAACATTCATGAACCTTTGGCATGATTTGAACGAACATGGTATAATTGACTCACCATATGTTAAAATATGTGGACCCAACGAAACATTCACGAACTTTTGGCATGATTTGAATGGACATTAGCATTTGATAAAATTACCATAACATTAATATTCAACGACCATGGTATAATTGACTTACGATATGTTAAAATATGCGGACCCATCGAAACATTCGTGAACATTTGGCATGATTTGAACGGACCTTAGCATTTGATAAACCGTTGCACTATGATTTATGATAAGACCTTTGGCATTTATATGTGGAACCTTTGGCATGATTTGAACAGACCTTAGTATTATATAATATAATATATAAAATATGTAATAACATATATTATATTATATTATATAAATATAAATAAATAAATAAATATATATATATATATATATATATATATATATATATATATAAACTCATAATTAAATAATAAATAAATAAAAACACAATTTCTACCTTAGAATCATGAGGAAATTTATCCCCACATAGACCAAAACCGCGAATTAGAAAGTGCCACTTGTCACAACCTCATTGGCAGAAATCTGTAGAATATTTCAGAAGATTCCTTTTCGCTGACTAAGCTGCCATGTCAGCAACCTGCAATTTTTTTAGTTGTTTGAGTAAACGGATAACAGACCATAACTTACTCATATGAACTCGGATTTTGATGAAACGAGTTGCGTTGAAATCCTGGTGACGAGCTCTACACCGTTGTCCTGGTTTCGAGAAATTATGAAAACTTTGATTTTTGAGCTAAATACTGAGCACGTGTATCAATGACCATGGTCCTTAGGTGGCATTTATGCTAGATTTCTGGTTTGAGATTATTTCCGCTTTGTTGAGTTAGATGTTTATTTTGAAAATTCGCAATTCCCGTAATCTGATTAATCATATTTCAATATTTTTGAGATGGTTTAAAACAGACTTTCAAACCATTGTGAATGATTTGAAAATTTTCTACGTGGTTATTTTTTTCGAAATTTGAGCTCGATCTTTGTTTCACTACACCATACATTGATTTTGAAGCCTGAAACTCTCAATTTGAGCTTTATGGTGAACGAAGGGGATTTCTTCAGATCGAGTATGCGGTACGAGGTATTTAAAAACCCTCATTTATATCGATTCATCTCTCGAGTCTACGATGCGAAGCATTTAAAATCGTTTGGGTCTGCTGTGTGAAATCTCTTCCATTATATTTTTGGGTCTAGTATAGCTCCCAGCTTCGCGAAGATAATTTCCGGCCCAATTCCGTCTGCCTCTAAGAGTCAAGCTCCTGCCCATATTTTTAGTGAAGCCCAGCTCCCACTGTGCAGGTGCTCAAGGCCTCACTGGATGAGGCCTTGAAGTTTTCTGAAGTTCCTTAATCTGCCGGTTTAATGGCTTTTGGCCGCGGCTGACAACTCTCCATAGTTGGATCTCGGAGGTATGGAAACCTATCATTTCTGATGAAATTAATATCTACCCCTGTGCTAAGGGTTTCTTTATAGTAGATTTTGAAAACTCTGAAAGCAGACAATGCATTTTAGATTCCGGCCCTTGGTTTTGGAGAAACTCAGGCCTATTCATGAAGCCATGGGACCCATCATTTGACCCCTCAACAACAGTCATAACCTTAGCACCAGTTTGGGTCAGATTGCCAAACTTGCCTTTGCATCTCTGGAATCTCTCCTTGCTACAAGCCATTGGAAATGCAATTGGAAAATTTTACTGCAGGTGCCTAGAAACAGAGGAATATGTCAAAAACACCTATGCACACATCTGTGTAGAAATGGACTTCAGTGCCAGATTCCCAGTTGAAATAATTCTAACAAGAAAAGTCTGTGTATGGAACCAGAAACTCGACTATGAAAGTTTCCTCTTAAGATGTCGATCCTGCTTTGAGACAGGCCATCTAGCCAAAAATTGCCCAAAATTCTCCCAGAAAAATTCTGCTAGAAAGAATCACCATAGGCCTACATGGTGGGAAGGAGCACAAAAGGAAAATTACACTGTCATCAAGGAAGAATACTCTCTAGAAAAATCAGAATCGCAAGAAATCATGCAAGAAAGAAACAACCCTCAAGACAAGTAGGGGGGAAGCCCTGCCCAACAACAAAAAAACGAACTCGACAGACCCTCAAGCATCAAAAATTATGAGGATGCGAATACTATGAAAAATAAATCTTCATTTTGCAGCAAAGCAGATCTCCCGGATCCCGAAGATAAGCCACCAGTGTCCCAAGAATCAAAAGAGATGAAGGAGGTGCAAGATAAAGGAATTTGGAAGACCGTACAGAAGAAAAAAAAGCTACTACACCAATCTTGCCAAGAAAGACAAGAAGCCGAAAAATTAAGAAATAAGAAAATTATAGGTCTGATAGACCAAAGTTTGGTCTCAGTGGACATTAACCATCATCATCATCATCATCATTTGATGCAAATTCTAAGAAGATAAGAGTTTGTGGGCTTTCCCCTTAGAGGGGGTTTTCCCTGGCCGAGAGCCTAATATTTGTGTCTTTTATTGTTGCTCTTATTATTATTTTTATATTGTTTGAAGAAAATATCTAACTAAAGAGTAGAAAGAAGATAAATAAGATTTACAAGTAAATATCAAGAAAGGAAAATAAGATTAATGGCTACCACTTTCCATTTTCCAACTTGTAGTATAAATCTATGAAAACTAGTTGAGCATAACATTGAGGCAAAGGAAAATGAATGGGGAAAGAAGTCATTTAGTTATTAAAATTAGGAGTTTCAATCTCTGTAATTTAGAAGTGTGTAGATTTTGAACCCTTCCATTGTGGAAGAAACCTTGATATATAACATGTCCAAGCTAGCTAAGAATGCATCGGAAGGCTTAGCTATGTTTATTGTTCTAATATTTATGTAGCTTTAGAGAACATGACTATAGCTTGAGTTACCCATTCTTTGGTGTATTAATGAAGTGGGACAATAGTTATTTCCTCCTTCACCCTTAATGCGAATACTCAACATTCAATTCTACATAGGATGCCACATTATTATCTAGTTATTTAGTTATGCTCTATAATGTCCATAAGAAAGTATGCAAGCCATCTCCCTATTTCCACTTTTAATAAATTATCAAGGCAATCAAATATTCGCAAAACAACCTTTATTGCATTCATTTTAGCTTCAAAATCCTCTTTTATGACAACTTTATCATCTTGTGTGAGACTAAGGCCCTTTAGATCTTTTACGGTTACACTTGCTTCAAAGTAAACTTGAGTTATTCTTTGCTTAATGACATTACATGTTTTGATTAGTTGTCGCTACACATAGATCTTGCCATTTCCTTATTGAAAATAAGGCACCTAATTTACATTTCAACTACTAAATTCCAAAATACAAAGTCAACTAGATGTATAAACCAAACTATAAGCTCATTTTTCTTATTACAATAGTTGTTGTTGTTGTTGTTGTTGTTTTATTATATATATATATTATTATTATCGTTTTATGTTTGTCATTTTGAAGCCTTTCGACTATATAAACCAAATTAATATTTTTAATGCGGTTGTGCTAGTATATTAATTAATTTAAAAGTAAAAATGACAATTATTTTTGAGATAAATCTCAATCCTTCTAACTAATAATAAAATATTTGGTGGATATTTTGAGAAGGTTTAATTCCTACCATCTACCCAATAATTCTTAAGTTGGTGCGTCTATATTTTGGAATTGGAAGGGAGCTTACAAATTAAAGAATTGCATACATACTCTACTCACCTTTGGCTTTGACCCTTTAAGAGGAAAAACACACTTTTAACTATTGAACCCACTAAAAAAATAATTCGTAAATTTTATTTATTATTAATTCATCTCACATGCATATTAATATTAATATTTATTACATTTTAAAAATAATTTCTATAAATAAACTTATTAAATTTTGTATTTGTCATATTTATATTTTAATATATTTACCATATAATATAATATATGGTATTATTATATTAATTAATTCTTTGGTATTATTTTCTTTTAATTCATCTCACATACATATTATTAATCTATATATTTATTATATTTTAAAAATAAATTATATAATACTATATATTGTATTATCATATTAATTAATTGTTTGATATTATTTTTTACTAATTCATTTTAGATTCTCACATGCATGTTATTATTATTATTTAGTTTAACTCACATGAAATTCAAACCTTGAATCTTTTGGTTTACATGATACTTCATAATAGGATGATCACCAATTAAGTTGCCCTGTGGGCTTCTAACAAACATATCTTTTTTTGCAAGTTGAAAATTTTCATTTATATGGAAATATTACATCGTTGCCCACTGTTTTGCAAAATCCTACAAACCTTCTTGTTAATAGATTTGTTGGCTAGTAGGTAGTTTCCAAAAATGATTACACCATGCCAAAAGGAATTTGCACTCCAAAACTAATCAAGGGGAACACAAAACCAAAATACCAACAAGCTCAAGACACAACATATTGCCATTAGGATTCTCATGAAGTTATCAAAGTAGGATTCTTCGGTCTTGAGCCAAGGGGAGGCGGAGGCTCAAATTCATAATGTACATGGTTTTCCATATGGTCCAATCAACCATCCATACGTTCTGGGCTTTTATGCATGCGCCATTAGTCCCATTGAATGTTTACCAAGTTTTCCAGAATGTAACATCCCTGGTGAAAATTCCATGTAATAAAAGTTAATAAAGGAAAAAATAATAACCACGGGTGATTGAACACTTATTCCAAGCTGAATGGCAGGAAAAACATCCTTGTGGGTGTCCATTTCAATTATTATTGCTAAAGGAAATGAAAAGGAAGAATGACATTTTTGACACATTCATTTATGAAAATAATGGAAGATAGGAGAAAAGGAAGGTGAAATGGCACAAGTTGCATGTGAGGAGGAAAATGAAGGAAAATAATGGAAAATGAATAAAATAGAGGCCTGATTGATAAAAAGGCTTCTAAGGATCAATTGGTACCTTTTGTTAGTTCAGTGTTGGATCTCTCTCATTATTCTCTCTCTCTCTCTCTCTCACTCTTAGACACTTAGAGTTTTCTTGGAGCACTTTGGCATTGGATCAAGAAAGGAAAATAAGGCAAGAGGAAGGAAGGGGCAAGCAAGGAAGAGCAGGATCAAGCAACTACAATAGGATTCTTTGCATGTACCGATTTGCATGTGTGATTACCTTGCAAGATTTGGCATGCATGGTAATGCATGTGGTTATTTTCTGTCATGGCATGGGGTTTTCCAGACGTGATAGTGTTTTTAGCCCATCCTTACCATTTTCGGATAACCATGGTGTTATGGGGTTCTCATGTTTTGGTTTAGCTGGATTGCCAGATAGACTCAAAGCTAAGTGAGGTGGATTTATGAGTGATAGAACACATGGCCGAGTAACTCCTAAACCAGACTATGGGTTGCAGTAAAGACAGATATTGTGTTTCCTCAATTTAGGGCCTAGTGATCCGGTGTGGATTGTGGTAAAGCCTGAGAGGTGGGTGGTCTCCATCAGGCCTAGGAATACCGGGTTGGGATATACGGTAAATCCTGGAGAGTGTGTCTTGGTTTAGGGCCTATTAATCCCTATATTAGACTATGGATTGCGATAAAGCCCAAGAGACTAGGATATAGGAAAATTCCTCACGGTGTAGGTGTAGAAATCTGGTGGCATCCATGCTTGTTTTGGCCCAGTGATCAGGTGGAGATAATGGTAAAACCTGTTATGTGTTTATTGATTTAGCCTAGTGATTTAGTGTGGATTACGATAAATCATGGTTTTTATTGATGAGGGTGAGGTGGTTTAGCCTCGGGATGTCCTAGTTGGTTCTTTTGGTTTGAGTCCCACATTCATGCTTGGAATATGGCATAGGGGTGATTGGCTGAAGAGAGATTTGGCTCAACCAATCTATGGTTGGGTGGAACGTTGTAGTCCCATCCTGGGTTGGCTTTTGAATTCGTTAATAAGAGGTTCTCTCCTTGAGATCTTATGTGTAAATGTATTGGTTTATATGTGGATTCTATGGCTAATGTATCCTTAATATTTACGTTGATATTATGATGGTTATAAGCATGTATTATGGTAGTGATGATGTATGGTTGTCCTCATGTTTTGATTTGTAAATGAATGGAAAATGTATCTATGACCTAACAGATGATAATGCAACTAATGATATAAGGGAAAAATTATTCTTAGAAAATTTCAGATAAGTATGAGAACCATATGCTCATATCTGTGGTTTATACCTGTAGCTTACATATTTGTGACATGTTTGACGAAATTCCTGTCATGGCCAGTAGGGGTCCAGACAAGTCCTTGTCAATGTTTTTGCAAATGTGTCATTGTTTCATTGTTATAATTCATTTATGAACTTGTCATTGAGTTTTGGGCAGTGACCTAGGCTCTCGGCCTGAAAAAGTGGATCAAATACTAGGGACGCTGGCACAGGTATGTGGGAAAACATCCCAAGACACACACATGCATATGCTGTGGGAGCATCTAGAGCCTCCCAGATGCACTCATGCCTATATTTTGGGAGCATCCGAGGGTTTAATGGGCTAAAACCTCAATGGGACCCAGGGGCTAGTTACCTGAGTGGTTGGGAGGGTTCTTGGGAGTCTTGTTGCTGATTTTGAGGGTCTGTGTGATGTGTTTCCATAGATCCCACTTCCTTAAGGTCACCTACGAGGTTGAATAATATGAGCCTCTCGTCACATGTTTACCCCGATTGGCCGGTTACTTGGGTAGATATGGGAGGAGGGGATTACAGAGTGGTATCAGAGCATGGTTCACCCCTTGGAATGGATGAGCGGTGTTTTTTGGCCATGCATGTCAGTTGCACATGTGTTAGTTATCCTTGTGGTCTATATTCTTGTTTCAAATGCATGGTGTTGGTCATGGTTGTAGTGATGTTGCCATGTGAAAGAGGATGTTGTTGTTGTGAAGTGCATCGCCATGAGTGTATGATTGGTTATGCATTTCAATGTGTTTGTTGTGCATACATGTTAGTTGCATATGTGTTTTGTATGTTTGTGGTCTATGTGTTTGTTGCGTATGCATGGTGGTGGTCAATGTTGCAGTTGTGTCGCCATGTGGAAGTTGACGACCTCATTGTTGGATGTGATCATCATGAGTGCATGTCAGTTATGCTTATGAACGTCATTGTCTATATGTTGTTATTCATGCATTTTCATGGTTATAGTTGTTTTCCATGAGGAAAATATAGGAATTTTAGGTCATCATGATGTTGTTGATATGTTATGATGTTGGTGTGATGGTTGAGATAGAGCAGGAGATGCAAATCATCAAGGTGAAGTTGCAACACTAGAATTTGGGGTAAGAGAAGATCGTCATACAGGTATTTTATGAATGGCATGCATGTATGTTAGTTAAGGGATTGTTATATACATGTTTGTCATTTTATTGTTGTTGTGGTTACATGCATGATAAATGTTAGTGAGTCAGTGTGGTCATATGCATGTGTGTCGAATAGTCGTGAATGATAGTAATGTGTTGTTATATGCATTATTGTTGTTGTTTTATGTTAGTTAACTTGATGAGTATGCTATATGTTGTTGATAAGTATGCTATATGTTAACTTGTTGATTGCTATAGGATAGTTAGCATGATGATTATGCTATATGTTGTTGATGAGTGTGTTATGTGTTAACTTGTTTCTTTTATTTGTTAGTTAGCTTGATGATTAGGGTTATTGTATTGATATCTTTATGTTATATGTATCATGTTGATTTGGATTGGCCCATACAAATGGTTATGGTTACGATAATTAGATATGAGCTAATATATTTTGATATTATGTCATACTAATCTAGGCTAACTGTGCATATGTGATTTTTATGCATGAATGACAATTGTTTATGAGTTTATGATGTGAACATGTTAGCTAGTTACTATTATGGACATGATGACCTTATTTATGTTTGAGTTGATATGTTGTGAAGTGACATGATGACCTTATTTATGTTTGAGTTGATATGTTGTGAAGTTATATCGTGCTAATCTACACTGATTGTGTAGACAAGAAAGCCTCCCCTGAGATACGTTAATGTATGAGTTTTCTTATGCCATCTATTTGGTTTATCTAGCATGTTATGTTTACAAGTTATCTGAATGTTTGGTTAATTGCATGATATGAATATGCGACTGAAATATTGCATGAATGAATGGTCTTGTTTTAAGAGGGTTGTACTAACGATTATGTGCTGAGACAATTGATATGTACTCGAGCGTAAATGTGTGCTAGTTGTAGTATTATGATTTTGACTATTATTTGATTATGAAATGGTTGTTAGTCTTGGAAAAGGTTGATTTCAAATTTATATTTATGATGTCTTGATATTTGGAACATGTGATTGACATGTGTGAGCAGTTGCAGGGAAACATGCTTGGCATTAGCATGAAAAGGTAATAGATGATTTGTTTATATAACTAACAGTTGGGTGATGTGACAATGCATAGTTAGATTCATGTGCAGTAAGGTAAGGGTAAAATAAAGGAATTGGGTAAGAATTCCTCTGGCTATGTTTGGAAACTGAAACTCCAAACGGATGAGTACTCTGCTTACATGAAGTCTTCTTAACCTTGACTTTGTCTGACATAATGTGGATACATGCTATATTCGTAAACATGTATTTGAAAGGTATAATAACTGGTTTCCATCTATGGATGTATTCATCAAGGAATTGGAGTTCCTTGAGAGGTGTACGTGTTCAATTAAAAGGAAAAGTGCTTGGCACAACAAGGTAAGATAACTGGTACATTATTATATTTATTTACATTTTGACAATTATTTGTGCGCTATAATGGAGGGGATGGCATGGAAAGAGATTTCCATGAAATATTGAAGAAGGATTGGGCTGAGATTTCCTTTGGAAGTATTGGGAACCATGGGGATTGAGTCATGGTGTTTGTTGCTAGTCTTGTGCTTTTGGTATTTTGTGATTTGTATGAGCTTGATTTATGGGTTTTGTCTATGTTTAGTGCAAGGCCTTGCCACTTTGTTTATGGTGTCGTATTTCTTTGGGTTTTCATGGTTTTCCTCTTGTTTATTTCTTGTTCTTTCCTTTTATGTTTTGAGGGTATTGGGAATTAGTTGGGAAGGAGGAAAGTTAATGGATCTTGGGGAGATCTGAATAAAACCCAACATGTGATGCAAGTCTCAGACGAAGCACGATACACAAGTAAGGACAGTTGAAGGCAAGAGTATGATAGTGAATTGGACTGGTTGGGTCCATTAGTGTAAATGGACGGTGATAGGACATTCATGAGAAAGGTAATCAAGTAAGGTAAAGTGAATATACTTCTGGTGCCAGATGCCTTGGCTATGTTGGGAATTGTTGTTCCCAATGTTTTTCATACTATGCATGCATGAAGGGAGGTCTCTTAACCATGACCTTATGATATCTGGTAATTATGTTGTGATCATGATTATGATATTGTACATATGTATATATGCTTGTATGTATGCTGCTTTCTGATGGGATCATGATTGCTTTAGGATTGTTTTGTGCTAGTATTCACATGTATATATGTATGTATGTATGTCGTTGTCTGACAGGGTCATCAGGAATCATTCTCGTGGAGGAATGATTGCTTATGAAGGTGAATGGCTAAAAATGTTCTTGGCTTATGAGGAATCAAGTAGGAAGAATAACCCTGACAGATCTATAAGGTCAATATCATGTGGGTATGATTTGATATTATGTGATTATACTATGCATATGTTTATGTTATGGCAGGTGATGCTGAGGGGTACATCAACGAAATGAAATAATTATGATATGTTGAATATTGAAGCATTCATGCATAGTGGAGAGACACTAGGAGCAAGGTTTCTTTGTGGGTTAATGTGTGTTCTATGGATGTGAAATGCTACTGTTGTGTGTATAATTTATATGCAATGCTAGGTATAGATGGTGCTATGTACATGTTGGATATGCTGTGTTGTATACATGCCGTACTGTGCCCATGTTGGATATGTGGTGATTGTGCCCATATGTTGTTTTGCGCATGTTGGATATGTGGTGTTGTGTACGTATGGTGCTATGTACATGTTGTATATGTAGTGTTGTGTACATATGGTGTTGTGTGTGTTTTGTACACATGGTGTTTTCTGCATGATTGTACATGTGGTGTTGTATGCATGTGGTGATGTGTACATGTTGTACATGTGGTGCTGTGTGCAGGTGGTGCAGTGTACATGTCATGCATGTGGTGCTGTGTACATGGGTTTCGAGTACATGTCATGCATGTGGTTCTGTGTACATGTGGTATTGTGTACACATTATACATGTGGTGCGGTGTACATGTGGCGTTGTGTACACATTGAGCAGGTAGTGTTGTGTACATGTGATGTTGTGCACACATTATACATGTGGTGCTATGTACCGGTGGTACTGTGTACATGTTGTGCATATGGTACTGGTATACATGTGGTATTGTGTGCATGTCCTACATGTTGTGTTGTGGGCATGCGGTATTATGTATGTGCATGGTGTAGTCATGGTATCGTGACATGTGTATTCATTGTGTTGTACTTTGTATATGTATATGTATTATGTTGTGTTGTACACTGGATGTATGTGTATGTATTGTGTTGTATTGTACATCAGGTGTAGGTGCATATGTTTTATGCCAGTGTAGGTGTATGTATTGTGTTGTATTGTACACCAGGTGTAGGTGTATGTGTTGTATATCTATGTGGGTGTATGTATTGCGTGGTGTTGTACAACGTGTGTGGATGTATGTGTTGTGATGTACACTGTGTGTATGTGTACTTGATTGAAGAGAAGAAAAGGCACTGGGTGCTTGTCGGGTGTGGAAACCGATCCTGTGTGTGTACAAAAAGAGCAAAGGAAGAAGTAAGGACCTATGAAGGATAAGTATCGATATTTTATTTAAGTTCTATTATGCACGTGATCTATGATTCTGACTTATGATGGTTACATGTGATTTTTTATGATTGCATGCGATTCGTGATTTTGACCTATAATGGTTGTGTTTTGAGCTAACTAGATGTGATATGTTTATACATGATGATTTGATCAAACAACTGGTTTGACTTGTTGTGACAGGAAGTGAACAAAATTGTAAGTGTACCTTATTGATGAGCTACCAATGAAGTATGATGTGTATTTATTTCAATTTATTTTGAATCTAATGGTTGTTATGTGCTTGGTAGTGGAAGCATGAAAATGCCTGGTTGGGTGGTTGAAACTAATTGCAAGCACTAGCAGCAAGAACAAGAGGAATTGAAACATGTAACTATATATTGGTAAAGCACTTCATGAGCAAGGCCATAGGGACACTAGTACCCAATAATGTCCATCGATTTCCATGAGCATGTTATGACTGGTATGATGGTTTTAGGGCAGGTATATGCCTTGGTTGTTTGAAATTTTGATGCGGGGAAGCCTTGCTAAGAAATGGATTTCCTAGGATAGGGGATTCCGGGGAACTTGGAAGGTTAGTGATTGCACGGAAGGGATGACCTAATTTCTCAAGGGACTATGTATCAGAGAAGGGAAGGCCAAGGATGGATTTTTTTTCAGTAATTAGCATTTCCAGATGGCATCAGATGCACATTGGGAGTGTGCCCTGGAAAAATGAGTTGGTAACTGTTCACTAAAAGGACAAATGGCGCAGGATTGTAGTGCTGGACATTTGATGCAACTTTGACTTGGCAGTGGATTCTGGATTTCCTGGGAAGGAGGTGAATCCTGGTATTAATTTGAGGGTGGATATGTGAGATTCTCGATTCCCTTGTTGATGATAGAGACATCGTATCATTTTATTTTCCGAATGAGAAAATGTACATATGTGTATATTATTGTAAATATTGTATCGAGTTGGATTTATAGTAAATCTCCATAGACAGTATGGTTGTATATATTTATGTCATTGTAAATATTGCAACGAGATTTGTTATAAATCTTGATAGGCAGTGTGTTTTATTTTCAACGGTTTGCTAGTTTGTAGGTGTCATTGAACACTGAGGATGGTGTTCCCCCAATGGGAAGGGTTCTGTAATAGCCCTGGTGAAAATTCCATGTAATAAAAGTTAATAAAGGAAAAATAATAACCACGGTTGATGGGACTCTTATTCCAAGATGAATGGTGGGAAAAACATCCTCGTGGGTGTTCATTTCAGTTATTATGGCTAAAGGAAATTGAAAAAGGAAAAGACAAAGGCTTTGGAAAGGAAAAATGAAAATTTTGGCACATTTATTTATGAAAATAATGGAAAATAGGAGGAAAGGAAGGTGAAAGGGCACAGGTTGCATGTGAGGAGGAAAATGAAGGAAAATAATGGAAAATGAAGAAAATAGAGGCCTAATTGTAAAAAGGCTTCTCAGGATCAGTTGGTACCTTTTTTCAATTGAGTGTTGGAGCTCTCATAATTCTCTATCTCTCTCTCTCACTCTTGGACACTTATTCTCTCTCTCTCTCACTCTTGGAGCACTTTGAAATTGGATCAAGAAAGGAAAATATGGCAAGAGGAAGGAAGGAGAAAGCAAGGAAGAGAAGGATCAAGAAGCTACAACAAGATTCTTTGCAGGTATCGATTTGCTTGTGTGATTTCCTTTCTAGATTTGGAATTCATAGTATTGCATGTGGTTCTTTTTTGTCATGTCCTGTGTTTTTCTGGGTGTGACAATGTTTTCAACCTACCCTTGCCATTTTATGATAGCCATGGTGTGATGGGGTTCTCATGTTTTGGTTGAGCTGGATTTCCAGATGGATTCGAAGCCAAGTGAGGCAGATTTCTGAATGATAGAACACATGGCCTAGTAACCCCTGAAACAGACTGTGGGTTGTGGTAAATACAGATAATGTGTTTCCTCGGTTTAGGGCCTAGTGATTTGGTGTGAATTGTGGTAAAGCCTGAGAGGTGGGTGCTCTCCATCAGGCGTAGGAATCAGGGGTTGGGATATACGGTAAATCTTGGAGAGTGTGTTTCGGTTTAGGGCCCAAAAATCCCTAGATCAGAATGTGGATTGCAGTAAAGCTTGAGAGACTAGGAGACAAGAAAATTCCTCACGGTGTAGGTGATAAATCCAGTGGCATCCGTGCTTTTTTTCGCCTAGTGATTGGGTGGAGTTCATGGTAAATCCTATTATGACATGTTTATTGTTTTGGCCTAGTGATCTGGTGTGTATTACGGTAAAACCAAGTTTTTATTGATGAGGGTGAGGTGGTTTAGCCTCGGGATGCCTTGGTTGGTTCTTTCGGTTTGAGTCCCTCATTCATGCTTGGAATATGGCACGAGGGTGATTGGTTGAAGAGAGATTTGGCTCATCTAATCTATGGTCGAGTGGAATGTTGTAGTCCCATCTCGGGTTGAATTTTGCATTTGCTAATAAGAGGTTCTCTCCTTGACATCTTATCTGTAAATTTACTGGTTTATATGTGGATTCTATGGCCGATGTATCCTTTATATTTCTATTGATATTATGCTAGTTATAAGCATGTATTATAACAATGATGATGTATGGCTCTCCTCATGTTTTGATTTGTAAATGAATGGATAATGTATCTATGAAATAATAGAAGATAATGCAACTAATGATATAAGGGAACGATGCTTCTCAGTGATTCTTAGATAAGTATGAGACCCATATGCTCAGATCTGTGGTTTATACCTGTAGCTTACATATTTGTGACATGTTTGATGAAATTCATGTCATGGATAGTAGGGTTCTAGACAAGTCCTTGTCAATGTTTTTGCAAATGTATCATTGTTCCGCTGTTATAATTCATTTATGAAATTGTCATTGAGTTCTGGGAAGTGACCTAGGCTCCGGGCCTAAAAAAGTGGCTCAAATCTAGGAGAAGTTGGCACAGTTATGGGGAAAAACCCCTTGGATGCATGCATGCATATGCTGTGGGAGCTTCTAGAGCTTCCCATACGCACCCATGTATATACTGTGGGAGAATCAGAGGGTTTAATGGTCTAAAACCTCAGTGGGATCGAGGGGCTAGTTACCTGAGTGGTTGGGATGGTTCCTGGGATTCTTGTTGATGATGTGGAAGGTATGTGTGATTTGTTTCTATAGATTCCAATTCCTTAAGGTCACCTAGGAGGTTGAATAAGTTCATAGTAGTCTCTCGTCACATGTTTACCCTGGTTGGATGATTAGTTGGGTAGATATGGGAGGAGGGTGTTACACTGAATATGACATTGGTTCTTTTGAAGGTCATTCATGAAAGAAATAATTGCATTGCAGTCAACATGCCTTTCATTTAGGAGATACTCTAGAAGTGTTTTGAGCTTCCTGTTGAGGGTGAGAAAATGGAGGTGTTGAACTTTATGTCCCCTAGTAATTCCAATGTTTGAGGACCAACAACAAAATATATTGATAAGCTTAATGTCAAAGAAAAATTATCGTTCTCTTCGAGCAAAGCCCTACAAATAATGAGTGTTGTTCTGTAGGTTGGGTGAATTTGCAATATGAAAAGTTATTTCTTTTTCCATGGGTGCTGGATCCTTTGCAGAGGACCCTAGCATTTCCACTTGCTGCATGCTTTGAAGCTGATGCTCAATCTTCCCAATTCAAGCAGTTTCTTGGATCTGTGCCTTGACCATCTCACGAATGTCCTGTTTTATCTATTGAAGTTCAAAAAGCACTGATGAATTGCCTTCCCTTTCTTGCATGCTTGACATTGCCTTTACTAGTACACATTTCAATTTCCAATAAGCCTTAACTGATTGCTGAAACATAGATACTCGACCTCTTGTATTTCCTGGGTCAGAGATAAAATCCATTTTAGCCTCCTGCTCTTTGAGGTCGTCATCTTCATCATCACTTTGTCTCTCCCAACCCTGAATAATATTTCGAATATGAACTAGATTTCTTGAACCATATAGGTCAGCAATGTTTTCCAGAATTTTCTTATTACTCTTTTTGCCTCTTTTGCTTGGTCCCACAGTCAGATTTGTTTTCTATTTCTTGCCTCTACCTGTTTCTTTTCATTTACCTGTTTGTCCTTTTTCCATTATGGCCTGACAGGGAAGGTCTCCTATAGAACTGAATAGAAACCTTGTATAGAGAGAGGAATCGGTAACATGAACCTTATAAAAATTAATGAGTGCCGCAAGATTCACCAGTATTAGAACGAGCAAGGTTTTCTTTCCAGAATCGAAATTAGTACAGAGAAAAAGCTTTCTGGACCCGTTCCCGACAGTAATCCACAATTAATTTAACGAAAACAAGGACTGAAAAGAAAGACTATTCTGCCCACGAGAATTGTTTGGTAACCATTTACAGACAATGACCCGATTGAAAAACTTGCCCCAACTACAAATATTAACCCATTGGTACTATGACAGAAGCAGAAAATGAAGTAAAATCCGAGTATGAACGCATTCATTCTTACACAGCCCATTCCATACATTGACCTGCAGGTAATTAATTGAAAACAGGGTTTGATGGCAAACACAGTACTGCATACCGCTAGACCTACCATAACCATTCCAAGCCGACCAACTATTCAAAGAATACATGCAGGCCTGAGCATCCTTATAATTTTGCAAGATGTGAAGAGCCATTACCGGGCCTTCCATGACAGCCAAAGAGAAATACCAAAACATACAAACATGCAACTTATGAAGGCTCATAGTAAACCAAGTCAATTTATAAGTACAGAGATTATGGCGACTAGATAAGGGAGGGCTACGGAAACAAGGTTCTATATCTAGACCTACAACCTCTACCATTGCATAAAAACCAGACGAATAGACAAATACAAAATGAGGCCAATTCTGATCATAGAAAATAGAGAACTTAGCAGGAACTCCTAATAGGACCATCATTTTTTTTTTAATACCGGAATGTGAATTGGAAAATCGAATTGGGAGGTGATGGTCACGAAAACCATTTCATACTAATTTATCTGCCACTAGCGCTGCTGAATTCCTTCCCCCTGCAATCCCAACTTTGCAGCGTGAATCCGATTTCGTTGCACTCTTGTATGAGTTGCAATAACCTTATAGCAATAGAAACATTCCTTATTCATTTTACCTCCCCGTTGCCGACGTACTTTCCAAGTTCCGCTTGACACAGTTTGATGAGTTCGAATGACATTCTTCATACGCATTAAATGATGATCATGGGAAGACCCTACTCCTCCTTTCAGTTATCCTTATGCATGATGACCCATCAGACGTCCACCACCACGTGGCACTGTCCGACTCCCACCCTCCTCTTCATGGCACCCCGATCGAAATATATTTTAATATATTTATAGTATAATATTAATTCATATTATATATTATTAAATTTTTTTTTTTAATGTGTATTTTTATTTTAAAAAAATTCTCATTTTAATTATTTTGTTAACTCTCATCTATATTTAGTATTAGTATTATTGGCTTTATTCAGACCACTTTTATATTTATAAATTATTTATCATATAAAATTAATTCACCACACATGCATTCTATCATCAAATTTCAATTGATTCCCTCATTTTTCATGCTTCTTAGATTTTGAATGCTTTGCATTATTGTCTTAACTTCGTTTCTTGATATCCATGCTTATTGTACCTGTCGCTGGCAGGATACTACGCATCAGGTTTTTCCTGATTGTGACATTAATTCACCTTGATTAGACATATGTTTTTAATTTTTCAATTTATTTTTCCCATGGTTCACTATAAGATTTATTATTGTTTATCTATTTTAATTATTGTAATTTGAAGTATCTGTTATCTAATTGGCCAAAAAATTTCACTTGTTATTACAAAATGCCTAGATTTTATCACCATTATTTGTACTATCATTACAAAAACATTCATATATATCCTGCAGGTCTTGTACTTTATCTGGAGTCGCATTAAGAAAAATAACGAGACAATGCTGAACGCATTTTCCACCATTGAAACCAATGCTTGATCTTTTCGCCACATAATCAAAGTTTGATGAACAATTTTAAATGGAATAAATGCTAGGCCATACCTCATTAATTTCCATGCAACTTAACTAGCGATCGCCCTGGATCTCCTACTCTTGAGATCGAACGCATATCGCGTTCCTTTCACCACAAAGATTTAGCACTTAAATCTCACGCGAAATGAGCAGTTTGGGACTGATGATGTGTTAACAAATAATTGGATCGCGTGGATTTTTGGAAAACCGCTCCTTAGGTCTAGAGGCACACGAAACCGGCAGTTTGTCATTCAAAATCGTTTTTTTAAACTTCCAGTTTCGGATTGCTTTAAACACTGTTTTATAACAGAATTTTAACTTGATTCAAGCCAAAATTCGTGGCTCCTCTCAAACACAATTTCCTCTTCATAAAAACTGGGATCGACCTCTAATTGCGTTGAAGTCAGAATCATTTACTGTATATTCAACAACAATGTTGAATTTCAACTGACACCATTCCAACCGAATGATGTTTCCTACGCTTGGATCAAATGTTGATGGAAAATTGTCTAAGTCTACAGTTCAAATGCTGAGATCGGTGTCAATTACCAAAACTGCTATAAAAACCATTCACTTTTCCATCTAAAAGCTTGAGAACGCTTTTGATTATGGAGCTTCGCTTCATAAATTATGCAGCAATTTAACCACGATATCGGTATTATTCACACTGACTCCTCCACTAAATGCAGAGCCTTATTTTAGAGCTCTATGACAGAGTTCCATCCACAAAGTTAATCACAGGGATTCAACTATTCCCATACAGAAATTGATTGGACCAATGCACATGTAAAACTAGACAGATTCATTCATATATAAAATCTTGAATTTACTTACAAAGCTTTGGCCAGATCTTCGTTTATAGTAATGAGTTAGAATGTTAAATTTAAGTTGTAAACATTTTGAGAGCATGGAATATATTTATGTATGTCAACTATTACACAACCTTATGTTCGCGCGATGAAAAACATTATAACTAAATGTTAATAAAACTTAAACCATCGCAAAACATCCACCCCGGACTTCAAACCTGTTTAAACCGAAATGCAATAACACATTTCACATTAAAAATGAAAGGTCGTGACGTCACCTTATGGAGGCGCGATGAGATATACAATGGCGTGGATAAAACAATATCGGGTCCGAAAAATGTCTTTGTGTATGGGGGTGTTGTACTATACAACAACCCTCACCATTTTTAAATTTTTAGAATAAATCCCAATTAAAAATAGGTCCCCTTTTTATATCTTTTCCATAAATAAAAAGATGCATATCGCATTTTATTGACAAAGTTTACAAGTTTTAAAAACTTTCCGATCCGATGAGTTAAAAGACCTTTTAACATATTTTGAACATATTAGAAAAATTTTATACTTAGAAATATGTTAAAATGAATAGTAAATCGCAATCGGAAATTTGGAAAAGTTCTTTTAAAGAGTTTTTATTGCTTTGAGAAGTTCCGATGCGATCGCGCTCAATTGCAATCGCATTTCAGAATAATATTAAGTATTGCACTTTTTCTATTTATAACAATGTGATGCGATTTATCGCAATCGCGTCTCGGGAAAAAGATTAAACATTGCATTCCTCTCATTGCAAAATTCCGATTATAACAGTCCACTTCATTTTAAATCTCCGATGCGATCGGGATTTGGTAATTTTTTTTTTCACTCAAACAAATTGCGATGTGATGATCGCAATCGGAAAATCGACATGAATCATATTCTATTTATCTTGTGCACCATTGAAAACTTGCGATGCGATTGTTATTTTGCCTTTATATTTATTCATCGCATCACAAAAGATCAAAAGTGAATTTTAACATTTATTACAAGGATTCGCCGATCTCCAATTGTACGACAATATTAATTCAAAATCAGATGGAGGATCATGGGTTATTTTGTTCTCAATACGTGAATGTCACCCCTTGGAGAGCATTTATGTTGAAAATACGGGGAGATTAATGGTAATTAAAATATTTGTAGCTGTTCTCATTATTGTGTTTTATTTTGGCTGAAAGCATTCATTTGAATTGCAGAAAAAAATTTCGAATCCTTTCATTCGCAGAACCAGAGAGAGTTTACCTGACTCTGAAATGTCAAAGAGAAGCAAAAAGTCTAAAGTTTCTTTTGTTGCAAATGCTCCTGTGCTAAACATGCCGCCCAAGGAAAAACCGCCGAAGCTCAAGCTAGTCACAGACACCTCCTGTCAAGGACTGGGGAAGATGACATGGGATAATGTATACAATTTTCTTGAAAAAGAGAAACCTAGGGTTATTGTGCCCAAAGCAACTGTTCCTGATGAAGAAGATTCAGACTCTGACTCTGAAACTCAACTTAGTGCATTGGCAAATTCATTTTTACACCGAGTTGCTGCCCGGGCGAATATTTTTCCCTACTATGATGTTATCAGATGGGTCATTCACAATGTGACCATTGAAAACAGGACTTTTGTTTCTGCTTCTGGATCAGTGTTCGGGTCATTCAGGGCAGAAGATATTAAAGCAATGTACCATCTTCTTAATCCACAAAATATTTACAACAAAGAATTCCTTAAGGAATATGCCGCAGAACATCCAAACTAGGTAGAGCCAATCAAAGAATGGAGGAATAACCCTGAGAAACATAAGCAAGAGGCATCAGGTATGTACTCTATGGAGTCTCTCGCACCTCCATATTGTTATGCCGCAACAATGATGTGTAGGTTGTTCGGAAACAACAACTCTGCTAGATTTTCTATTTAAATGGTCCCGTTAATTCATTCTACTGTTAATTCTAAAATTATGGATTGGGCTTTCATTTTGTCGGATAAGAAAGCTAATCGAATTCTAGAGTATAGGAAAGATAAGAATTCAGGGAATTCTTCCCCTTTACATTTTTGTGCTTATATTTTGGATGCCTTCTGTTTCAATTCTGAGTTCCCCATGCTAGGTTGGAAATGGACTCCAAAATAACCTATTCCTATTCATGTGTATCATAATTTCTTATGCAAAGAACATTTCTAACTTCATGTTTACAGAGTCTGCCATGGTTTTCTAATTCCAATCTACCAAACCATTTTTGGTCATTTCCCTTCTAGACTGTCCAATAAAGCCAAGACTGATTTGTTTTCTATCGGAGATTGGTTCGGAGAAGAAAAATTCACTTATATCAGAATTTTTGGGAGTATTTTTCAGCCACATATCCTTCCCTTATATGTTCCAGATAAGCTGTTAGCTCAGGATATTTCCTATCAACTGACAGTTGAAGGAATGTCTAGAATTTTGAAAAGCAATAAAAAGCTTATGTGGCCTACATTTCCTTTTAAGTGTGGTGACTATACTCTTAATAGTTTTGCTCATGCTAAGAAAGAAGTTGGTAAGATTTCTAATCTTAAGTTTTCAACAATTCCTGGAAGACAATACGACCCAAGGAAAGTGGCGCATGATTTTACTACCTCTGTTTCGATTGCCCGATTCGAGCATGAACCAAACATTTTTGATGATTTATTTGTTTCCATGGATGATATATCCCAAGTCTTTGATTCAGCCAAGTCCAAGTTACAGGCCGAGGACTTGAAAAAGTTTTTGTTGTATAGAAGCCAAAGGTTACTTAATGTGCCTTTTGATCAGTTGAGAGCTCCCATACAGGAGAAAGCATCACAACAAGTAGGAAGTACTTCTGGTAAAGAAGTAGAAGGCGCTGATCCTATTTTAGGGAAAAAGGATGACAGCAGTAAAGCCGACACTGCCAAAATAGAAACAGCTTCTCAAAAAGATACACAGAAGCCTTTAGTGCAAACAGAAAAAGGGAACACTGGCACTAATGCCCAGCTACATATTGAAAAGGGAAGTACAGAAAGTAAAAACACTGAACAGGCACCCAAGAATGATGTAGGTTCTCAACTTGGAGGACAAGTAGATACTGAATTGGTTGTTTCTTCTCATTTGCTAAATCAATATCAACAATTTGCACAGCAGATAGGATTGGAAAACAATCCTCAAGTTGACGATCCCAAATATCAGCATGTGGAAATCATTCTTGAAAACCCCACTGGAGAAATTATGTTAAAGATAGAAGAAATCCCTCCTTTAGATATATTCTACAGTCCCAAACATAGGGCTGTGGTAAGAAAACAAAGGAAAAGGAGGAGAACAGATCAAGATGCTCTTTTGGCATCATAGGGGGAATTGCTAAATGTTGTTTATAAAAATGCTGAGGTGGATCCATCTGAGGATCTCACCAAATTGTCTTAGTATGCTGGTGCCTATAGTGCTGCCACTATAGATAAAGCTTCTGAAGTTTCACAGCTAGTAACACAAAAGGATATGCAAATTGCTATCTTTGAAGAACAGGTTGCAGGTGATCATCAAAAGATTATTCAGTTGGAACAGTGGGTACAGGATGCAGAACTTAGAGCTAAAGAACTAGAAGAGCAACTCAGCCTTGAAAAGAAAAAGATTGATGAACAAGCCTTGGGCAAACAACAACAGTTGAATCAAGAAGTAGAAAAGCTACAAAATCTTTTACAAAATGAGAGAAATTCAAAGGTTGAACAGGAAAAAATGTTCCAATCAGAAATGGACAAGTTCAAGGAGTATCCCAAGCTGGCTCAATTCATTACTGAAGCTCTTGAAATCAACAAATTGCTATCTCAACAGTTAAATGAATTTTGTTTAAAGTTGACACAAATTGAGCCTTTGTGCGAAATTACATCGTCTTTGATAGATAAATCAGTCACTCTTAGGCAAGAAATTGAAGATGTTGATGATAAAATTTCCGAGTTTCTTTCATGGCAGGATACAAAGCAAGGAAGGAAAGCTAACCTTCCTAGAATTGAAGAGAGACACAAGGAAATTCTATTTATGGAATGGGAACAACAGTTAATGAAATCAGAAAGAGCCACATCAAGGGCTAAAAGTTTAATGAATAATACAACACAATTGATTAATGATAGCCTGTACACTACTAATTTGATTTCAGATTGTACCCCAGGTGAGTTACCTAAAGTAAAAGAAGCTGATTCCAGGTGGAAGCAAGAGATAATCGATAAAAATCAAAAGATTAGCAAACTTTAAGGAATTTCATGGGATAATATGTGGTCTTATCTGATCAAGCCACACAGCCAACAGATGGCCATCAAATTCCTTTCGAATGCTATTCAATGTATCATTCCTGAATTCTTTGATGCTACATACACTGGACAGTTACATTAAAAAATGAGTCAGCCAACAGAAGTCCAAGATATGCTCAATGTCTGCCACCTTCGTTCATCCACCTCAATCGATGATTAATGAGCCAGTCTACTACAAGCTCGCATTTTAGTTTAAGATATTTTATTTCAGATAGATTGTAGGAATAGTTTTAGTTATTTTGTTTTATTGAGTACCTATTTAAACCCCTTTCATGCATTTAGAAAAGGGTCCTTAATTTGTAATATTTTTTGACTTGGAGATTACATTTTTGTACTCCATTTACTTCTATATTCTTTTATAAAAGGTCACATTTGGTGATTCTGTGAGGAATTATTTTTTAAGAGTTGCATTTCTGTACCTTGGAGTTGATTTTGCATTGGAATTGCTGGATTATAGTATCAGATTTCATTTGAAAGTCTCAATATGGATACAGTATTTGTCATATGATATTCTCTTTTAAATTTGCTATCGTTTATGTGTGCTTCGTTTTACAATATTTCTTTATATATATCATTTTTGAGTATATTAGAAATATTTGTCTTTTATAAGTGTATGTAAATGATATCCAATGATGAATACAATATGCTAATATAACTCTGTTTAATTTCTTAAACAGAGTTATCTTTAGTCGTTGCTGCACATTTAAATTAAGATATAATACATTTTTATGGTTATTGTTCAATTGAAATAATTTTAAGTTGTATTCACATATGATGCCCGGGTTAGTTTTAGAATTTCTTTATCAATATTTAAATTAGATTAGCTAGTCTTTTCATTTCAAGTCATTTAGTCCCATTTCCCCCATCCAATCATTCCATTACCAAACCATTCAAATTACTAGGAAACTGGTCCTACAAATCCAGTCAGAGCCACCATTCCAAACGGAAAAGGAACTGTCTTAAGGTCCTGACTGGGTGGTTATCCCCCGATGTTTGAAGCAACGATTTTCGAGGCTTCAACATTTTTGGCGCTAGAAGGAGGGCCAAAGCTATGAATGGTAGATAAATCTAAATCTGAAAGCCATTCTAAGAGAACATCACCCTCATCACCTTCAATTTCTTCCACATCTCAAATCACAAGAGAAGAAATTGAGAAAAGTATTCCAACACCCACTACCAAAGTTTCAGAACAATAAGATAATCCAATTCCTGAGTCCCCTGAAGTTGAGGCTTTGACCCATAAACTTCAAAGTTTCTCATTATCATTAGAAGAGTCGAAATTATCTGAAGGTAGTGTCACTTTGCAGTTTGTTTCTTCTAGACCTCTTACTAGATCACAAAGTGAAAATCTTGGAATTTCCCCAAAAGAATTTCCTATTCCTAGTAGGGTCAAATCAAGAAAAACTCCACCAGAAATAGAAAGTGGTACCAGTTCTTCATCGCATATTCAAACAACTGTTTCCCAAGCTCCAAATCAAGAAAGTATAGTAGTCTCATCTACATTTGCTCAATCTTCCTCCTCTGCTCAGACTACATCTGCTCAATCTTCATCTCCTCAAACCACATCTACTCAATCGTTAATTGTTTCTTCTGGTACTTCAATAGTTACTACTAATATACCAGTTATCCTTTCTAGTTCTTCTATTATCATTACAAGAATGGCACAACTAGCACAAATACCATGGACCAGAGCAGGAGCTGTGAATATGGCTGCACCTTTGCATTATCTACTTGATCATCCTGAAAAATGGCTCCCAAAGTTTAGTCCAGGTAGTGGTATATCAGCAGAAGAACATATCAATAATTTCATGCTTGCTATAAATCTGAATCAAGTGGAGCATGAAGATGTTTTTGTCTGATTATCTCCCTATACTTTACAAGGAACAACAGGATCCTGGTACTTTTCCTTAGCTGCTGATTCTATCACTGATTGGGATATGTTTGAGGAACAATTTTAAACTAAATATGGAGATGATAGATCAGTTGCTACCTTGATTAACGATATCTCCAATTTAAAGAATCAATAAAAGGAACCCATTAAAGACTTTAACTCACGATTTAATAAAATCTTGAACAAGATCCCTGCAACATCTAAACCAAGTGAACAAGTTAGAAGTGAATGGTACATTAACGCTTTACCCTCAAATATAGAAATTTTCGTAGACAGAGCTGCAAAGGCAACTCTACCTGAAAATATGAAGGAAGTTATTTTAGTGGAAAAGCGGATGATAGCTCTTGATAAGAAAAACGCTGTTGACGAAATAAAATCAAAGAAAGTCACTTTTAAAGACGATTCCAAGAAAAAGACACCAAGAGATCCATATGACATGGAAGGTTTACAGAAGGTCCTCAAAACCATCTCTAATGAAATGGTTGAGATCAAGAAGTAGGTAGCAGAAACTTCTACAAAGAAACCATTTAGAAATTTCAGGAGAAATCAAAGCGAATCAAAGCCTCCCAATGCAGAATCAGAAGATGAAGAAGAAGAAGACAATCCTATAATATCAGATGAATAATATGAAAGAGAAGAATAATTTGAATTAAATGGAATGTGAGATTTCATTCTCCCCAATTCAGATAGTGACATAGAACAGGAAGCTATGCCTGTAAATACGAGGAGCAAATCTACATCGGAACCTACTTAAACTGTTCCAAAAAAGAAAAATACAACTCCAAATACCAAGGATAAAACTCCTGCAAAAAATACTTCTTCATTACAATCAGCGATCGTCTCCCAATCCTCCCACATCATCATCCAAAACTCTGGTAGTATCAGATCCGATGGATTATAATATTGTTGAGGACATGCAAAAGACTAGAGCGAATACCTCATTACATGAAATCAACAAACTCAAACATCAACAAAAGCTGTTGTTAAAAGAGTTAAATGCTACACCTATTGCTCCTGTACCAAGTGGTGTAGTAGCTAAAGCAGCTAAAGAAACTGGTAAGCCACCAGACAAAGTAGATGCATCTGACATTGTTCTTATTGGAGAAAGATCAGGTTCCCAGACACCTCCATTTCTGCTAACCTATGAAATATACAATAATAATTTGCATAATTGTTTAATTGATTTAGGAGCATCTTCCAATATAATGTCTTATTCTGTTTGTGCTAAGTTGAATATCGAACCTCAGAAGTCTGCTGTTCATATTGTACAATTGGATCGCTCCAAGGTTCAAGTTATTGGAGAAATCAATTTAGTCACCATTAGACTAGCCTCTGATCCTAGGATTGTTCAAAGAATTGATATTCTAATTGCAAATATTCCAGAATTCTATGGGTTAGTCTTAAGCAGGGACTGGTCTGCGAAACTTAATGGTTATATCTCAACCGATTATTGACATATGTGGCTTCCCTATAAAGGGAAACCTAATCAAATCAAAGTCGAATGAGAGAAACATATGACACACACTGTAACTGAATTCGAGCAACCAAATGAACCTATTATGCCAAGTCCTTTCTTGGAAATTTTGCTGCACCACAATCACCATTCTCTGTAAATACTTTTGTTTCTCAAATTGAGAATTTTTCGCAATCCGATTATTCCAAAATTGTAAATATTTCTGATTCTTTTGTAGATAAATCCATAGATGGAAATTTATTTTGGTCATTGTATTTTGATGGATCGAAATCTAATGATGGAGCAGGAGCAGGATGCATCCTAATTGATCCAAAAGGAGAAAAAACTATGTTATCATGTAGATTATGATTTGAGTGTACTAATAATGTTGCTGAATATGAAGCCTTGATTCAAGGGCTTTATAAGGCCATAGGGTTAGATGTAAAATACCTGAAAGTTTATAGAGATTCCGAAATTGTCATAAGACAAGTGAGGAATACTATCCATTGTCTTTCAGGACATCTTAAACACTATCAAACCCTAGTACAAAATGTTACCACTCAATTTCTAGCATTTAATCTTTCTTCTATTCCCAGGAATCAAAACACATCAGCTGACTTGTTAGCTAATGTTGCATCTAAACTCCTTCCTGCTAAAGATTGCAGTCCGGATAGATTTTCAGTAGAGTTAATTTTTCGCCGATTTGTCCCAGATAATATTACTAACTGCAGAGTATTTTACCATGATCAAGATATTTTGAATTTCTTAACTTTTGGGAAATCATACGATGAAAAAATTATTGATGAAGATGAAGATGATCTGCAAATTACTTCAAGAAATAATGAAAATTCGATTCCCAAATCTGTTGTCAAATTAGAATATCTTTATGATATTAAAGACAGATTCAACAAAGTTACTAATTCCAAAATTCAAAGTTCAACTTTGAAGTTTGAATTAGTCAATCTTGGTTCTGATTCTAAACCTCAGAATGTTAATCTAGGTCTCAATTTAAATTCAGAAGAACGATCTGCTTTCATTAAACTTCTGAGTAAATACAAAAATGTCTTCGCTTGGAATTATGATGATTTAAAGACTTATGATACTTTTGTAATGCAACACACAATTCCAATGCTATCTGATGTTAAGCCTGTGCAACAGAAATTGAGAAAGATTCATCCAAATCTTGAAGATCAAATCAAAACAGAACTCAACAAGCTTCTGAAAGCCAAAATCATTTTTCCCCTAAGGCATTCCAATTGGGTTTCCAATATGGTACCTGTTAGGAAGAAAAATGGTGATATTAGAATTTGTATTGATTTCAGGAATTTAAATAAGGCATGTCAAAAGGACAATTTCCCATTGCCAACTATGGAGAAAATTCTCCAAAAGGTAGCTGGTTCTGAACTTATGTCTTTCCTTGATGGATTTTCAGGGTATAATCAAATTCTAGTACATCTAGATGATAGGCTGAAAACCACATTTAGAACCAAATGGGGAACCTAACCTTATCAGAAAATGCCTTTTGGTTTAGTGAATGCAGAAGCTACTTTCCAGAGAGCCATGGACATAGCATTTAAGGGTTTGATTAATAAATCAGTTGTCATTTATCTTGATGATATAATAGTTTATTGAAAGAAAAGATCCAATCATCTACAAGATCTGAAACAAATATTTGAAAGATGTAGGAGATTTGGTATTTCATTAAACCCAAAGAAATCTTTCTTTGCTCTTGATCAAGGAAAAATCTTAGGGTTTGTTGTATCAAAAGATGGTATATATATCGATCCTGATAGAGTTAAAGAAATTTCTGACATTTCTTTACCTCAAAATAAAAAGTCCATGAAATCATTTCTAGGTCAGATTAATTTTGTAAAAAGATTCATTCCAGATTTTTCTTTAATTGTTTTTCCTATGCAGAATATGATTAGGAAAAACCCAGTATTCAAATGGGGTCATAAAGAAAAAGAAGCCTTCAATGCAATCAAGAAAGCAATTATTGATGCACCTGCATTGAATACTCCCAATTTTTCCAATGATTTTATTCTGTATACTTTGGCAGCTGAAACTTCTTATGCTACTATTTTAACACAGCTCAATGATAAAAAAATCGAAGCACCGATTTCTTTCTTCAGCTCAAATCTGCAAGGAACTGAGCTGAATTATTCTGATCTTGGAAAACAAGCTTTCGCTGTATTTAAGTCAATCAAGCATTTTAGGCCTTTTCTCTTAAAAAAACACATAAAAGTGATTGTTCCTTTCTCAGCAGTAAGACAATTACTAATTCAAAGAGAAGTAGGAGAAAAAAATGCTAATTGGGTAACAGCCTTGCAAGAATATGATATTGACATTAAACCAACAAAGATTGTTAGGGGACAAGGTTTTTGTAGATTATTAGCAGGAGCTCATAATATATCAGAAAATCAAGATCCAGAGAATGCTATTTCAGTAAGTCAGATAAGTGTTACAGATTCTGAATCTCAGTATGCTGATCTGATATTTTACTTGAAAAATGGGTATGCTCTTTCTAATCTCAGTTATAAGAATAAACGTGCTTTAAGATTAAAAGCTACTAAATATGAAATCATTGATAATGTGTTATTTAGAAAAAATTATGATTCAATCTTACTAAGATGTCTTGAAAATACTGAGGCAAAGAAGGTTTTGCAGGAAATATATGATGGACCAGCAGGAGGTCATTTTGGAGGCAATACCACAGCCCACAAAATCATCCATGCTGTATATTATTGGCCTACATTTTTTAAAGATTCTCATGATTATGTGAGAAAGTGCAATATTTTCCAAACTACTAGTGGAAGGCAGAGGAAGCCAACTTTTCCTCTACAGCTAGTAAACATTGAACAACCATTTGAGCAATGGGGGCTTGATATTATTGGTGAGATAACTCCTCATTCTTCCAAGTAGCATAAGTACATTCTCATAGCAACAGATTACTTCACAAAATGGGTAGAAGCAATTCCTCTAAAGGTAGCCAACTCTGACACAATTATTGATTTCATCGATCAATTCATCATTACCAGGTTTGGTGTACCTAACGCTTTGGTCTGTGATAATGCATCTTATTTTTCTGGTAATAGTATAATGGAATATGCAATTAAGAGAGGTTTTAAATTGAAATATTTAGCTAACTATTATCCACAAGGTAATGGTTTAGCTGAATCCATTAATAAAAATCTCCTCAAAATCATTAAAAGGACTATTGATCAAAGCCAAAAGAATTGGCACAAGTATTTAATCTTTGCATTATGGGCTGATCATATTACTCTTAAAGCTTCTATTGGAACTTCACCTTTCAATTTAGTTTATGGTAAAGAAGCTATAATACCATCAAATCTAGCTCTTCCATCATTAGCCCTGGTGAAATTCATTGAAGAAAATCCTTCCTCATCCATTCAATTGAGATTTGATCAAATCCTAAAATTAGAAGAGGAAAAAGAAAAAGCAAGAATTGTTCATGAAAAACATCAACAACTTGTTAAATCCTCTTTTGATTCAAATTCCACTGGCTCAAAAAATTTGTCAATTGGTGATCTTGTTCTGAAATAGGATAAAGCACATGAGGAAAAAGGTAAGCATACCAAATTCCAAAAGATGTGGCTTGGACCAATTTAGATTGCTGAAAAGATAGGCTCATATACATTCATACTTCAAGATTTAACAGGAAAGAGAGAATCTCTTTCTGTAAACGAGCTTGTCTTAAAGAAATTCTTTTCATGAGGAGGTAACCCCTTCTTACTTGTACATATCCATTTTTGCAATTTTCATTTGTTTTTGTAAAATAAAGTTTGTTAATAGTCTTTAATTGACTTTTTTACTATTAGAAAATTGTCTTAAAAAGAATGTTATAAATACTTATTTTAAGTAAAATAATTTTTTTTACGAAATTGATTACAATTTTTATATAGTTTAAATAAAATGTTAAACTTTGAAAATATCTTATGAAACTTTGTGGAAAATGTAAATCATTATAAGTTTATTAAGCAGAGAAAGGTTATCTTTAAAAAGTAAAGACTTTTTCAAGCTTTGGCAAACAAAAACTTTGAAAATTGTCATCCATTTATTCTTAAGGATACAACTATTTCACCCCATCCATTTTGATTGTGATTTTTTAGAATGTAATTCTAAAGAAATTATATGACCAAATTTAGGAGATAAGAGGTCTCATCACGAGCCTGATTACCATGATCATAGGAAGTAATCAAACTGACATTACCAATACTGCATACCAAAACAGGGTAATGGCTTATAAATTAAGACAAGGAGTCTCATCACGAGCTGGCTTGTTCAGTTTAATTACAACTAGTGAATGGCATTGTTACTAACTGGCTGCCAAACAAAAACAATGGCTCTTAAATTAAGAAAAATAAATAAAAGACAAAAATATGAAAAAATATGTCTTATGAATTTATTTTTAATAAGTCATAGTCTTAATTGGACGGGACAATGAATAGTTAATGGTTAAAAGGTAACCCTGTCGAGACTATGAATGTTTGCTGGCAGCACTGGCAATACCCGTGACAATAGAGTATATTACATAAGCTAAACTTGAGAAAATCCACTTACTTTATTATTATCAACCAATCAAAACTTGAGATAACCCAAAAAATGTTTTTATCCTTGAAGAATTAGAAAGAAATTGTAAGTGATTTTTATTCTTTTTCATAGTTAGATTTTATTTGAATTATCTTAAGAAAAGTTTTCATTATCTTTAGAAATTTTTACTTACTTGAAATATAGTATTCATTTCATTTTTTTCAGAGATAACTGTTTCTTCCAGTGAATCGCCAATTGTTGTACTGTACAACAACTCTCCCCATTTTTAAATTCTTAGAATAAATCCCATTTAAAAATAGGTCCCCTTTTTATATCTTTTCCATAAATAAAAAGATGCATATCACATTTTATTCACAAAGTTTACAAGTTTTAAAAACTTTCTGATCCGATGAGTTAAAAGACCTTTTAACATATTTTGAACATATTAGAAAAATTTTATACTTAGAAATATGTTAGAATGAATAGTAAATCGCAATCAGAAATTCGGAAAAGTTCTTTTAAAGAGTTCTTATTGCTTTGAGAAGTTCCGATGCGATCGCGCTCAATCGCAATCGCATTTCAGAATAATATTAAGTATTGCACTTTTTCTATTTATAACAATGTGATGCGATTTATCGCAATCGCGTCTCGTTAAAAAGATTAAACATTGCATTCCTCTCATTGCAAAATTCCGATGTGATTGCGCTCAATCACAATCGCATTTTCGGAGATAGATTATAACAGTCCACTTCATTTTAAATCTCCAATGCGATCGGAATTTGGAAAAAAACCTTTTCACTGAAACAAATTGCGATGCGATCATCGCAATCGGAAAATCGGCATGAATTATATTATATTTATCTTGCGCACCATTGAATACTTGCGATGCGATTGTTATTTTGCCTTTATATTTATTCATCGCATCGCAAAAGATCAAAAGTGAATTTTAACATTTATTACAAGGATTCGTCGTTCTCTGATTGCTACGTGGCTTCTCCAAAAGTTTATCGCACACATTATAAAAATACCATTTACTACCTTGTGAGCATGCGATATACCATTACGCTTTTGTAAGATAATCACTATTGAATGGAAAATTCTGATTCAATAAACTGATTCCCGGTGCAAGATGCGTCGTTGGCCTGGAAAATTCTTGAAAACAAATGAGTTGAATAAAGTTTAATAATTTAAATTGCCTCGATGTATTTATTTAACATTTTGCTATAAATATTTGAGATTCTATGATATAATATTACACAACAGCAGTGTATACAAGCAATAATAGAAAATGCAATTATAGAAATTTAAAATTTAAATTAAGTTATGTTCTAAATAAACTTTATCATTTTTGTATTATTATTTATTTTAATTATAAAAACTTAAAAAAATTATTTAAAAAAAATTAATTGTAAAAAATTATTAGGATTGAAATTTGTTGAAATGTTAAATAAATCTAATACAAATAATAATACTTAAAATTGTGATTTTTAAAAATAATTTTAGTAATTGGGATTATGTTAAATAGTTATAGTGAATAATTCTTATTTTTCTAATTCAGATTCAAATTTTCACCAATTACATGATAAACATTAATGTGTTGATGATTATTACTTAAATTAGTTATATTTGAACTAACCTATACCATTTTCGTATATATGTAGATTAACTTCACAGTTTTACAGTTTTCGAACTCCACACCTCTGAGATATTTTAGCCATGAGTATTAATTGTACTGTGGGTAATTATATCAATTTAATGGTTTTGATATTTCTCGGGATCTTATCTCATTAAGTGTTTCATGCCAATTTTTATGGCTCTACTAATTCTGTTCAACTTGCTATTTTAACTAATTCGCTTTCCGTTTCCTGTGCATAGAAATGCATGTGAGTCTGGGCAGTTCACTCTATTAGTGTTGTATGGAAGCTTGTGCATTGAAGGTTATAAACCTTCTCAATTAATATGAGATTAACAACGTTCAAGTCTTACCACATTAACTTTACCCTCCAAATATGCTTTATTCTGAATGTAGTATGGTTGAAACCATAGGTAATAAAGATAAGGTTATAAGGCCATAGGTAATTACATAAAGACTTTTATCGTAAGTCGAGACGAGTAAATTAAGCTATGTTTGTACTATATATTGTACAGTGATGAAGGAATCTGACCCCCGAGGTACTTGACATTAGTGGTGAACTTCTCTAGACTGACCCGCAATCATATATAACATTACTAAGTACACATCAGCCACATGCTAATAAGAACATCATAAATAAAATTGTGATGCATGGAGCTTTTATTACTTGTATGATTAGAAGTTGCAAATAGAACATATGGATAACACTTTAAAATTGGAATCTATCACGTTTAAAATCCTCAACCATAGATTAACTAATTATAAGTATATTATAGTTAAAAAAATAAGTTTTTATTTACGTTAATTATAATTTAATACTTAATAAATATATATATATAGTAGATATTTATTTTGTTCAATTTGCCACTTATCTTTAAATTATTTTTGCTAATAGTTTGTTTATTTATTATTTTATATTATTATGTTTATTTATTATTTAATACTATTAAATATTGAACTGCAATTGCAAAATACTTTTAATTTATATAATTTTTGTTAATGTAAATTTAGTGAATTATGATAAATAAATATAATAACTTATTTTTAAAAATAAGTTTCCACTTAAATTATTATTATCAATAATTTTTTGTATAATATTTAGGTATGATGAAGTTCTTATAAATTTAATTTGCATAATATTTATACATCTTCTATACTATATATATTTTTTAAAATAAATATTCAATTTTATTTTTAGTTCTTGCTACTTAGTTTAATTTAATTACTAATTTATTTTGTATTGTTATTATGTAATTAGTATTGGTTAAATGTAATTAATATTTAATTTGTTTCACACCGTTGTTAAAACACAAATTAAGCTTAAAAAAGAAATTAGGCCGGGGGCGTTGTTTAGTCTTCATTAAATTATAAATGGTCATTAATATATTTTTGACTTTCCTATCAAATTTGA